>MJUU01040888.1:0-27879 GCA_002080025.1 Modiolus philippinarum
CTTAAAAACATCCAATCCCGACATCCCGAAAAAGGTCCTGCCCCCTCAACTATGCATGAGGGAGAAACAAGTCCATTCAAATAATCCTTTAGTAATGAAAGGATATAGAGTTAATGGACAATTCCATGGAAAGCCAAGCAATGAAACAACGCTTTGATTGTTGTTCTTCATCTTTGAGTCCCATAACACCTTCAACAATGAGCTAGCTTTGTGCGTAGGTTCAAGTAGCCCTAGCAACGGTTTTACCGAAATTCATTGCTAGATGTTGAACCATGCTGCATCCATGTCAATTTTCCTTCATGGATGTGGGATCTTCAATAAACAAAAATACTCTTTTTTAAAAACTGGAATCCGCTGCCCGGCAAAAACTCTAACATTATATAAAATAACCACAGTGCACTCATCGAATCAATTGCAAGAAAATTTGGCAAAATAAGTCATGGAATGTGGACACTGTAAACAAAAGATCAGAATAACGTGTGGAAAATGCAAATATTAAAACAACAAACTTTTAAAGTATGAAAGTGTATCCATAAGATATTGGGAGCATACAGATCTCGCACACTGAATCTTTAACGGACTCCACACCACAGTAGAGATAAACATTAAAATAAAAGAATGAAAGGATATATCATAATATCAAACAAGCAGTAGAATACCGAAGGAACAAAGGAGTGAAATTCACAAAAATCGAAGTCCAAAGACATGGCCAAAACGAGAACACGGAAAACAATGACGCTAGAAACAAAAACAATGACGGAAGACAGACACAAAGCACAGAAACAGAAATTACAACATTCAAAACAAAGGCAATCACAGTGTGAACTCCAGTGAAACTGAGAGTGTCATCAGGTGCACCGGAAGGGTAAGCATGTCCTGCTCTGTTAACAGCACCCGTCACACTGTGAGTGATTCAATCCGGGAAAATGTCAAAGTCGGTAGTCAAATCCGGGAAGACGTGAATCTAGCTGAAAATGTCCACTTTCATTTGGGATACTGACACGTCATATCTTTCAATGATGCTATGGTGACGGCCATAGAATTTCTTGAGGGATGAAATTAACAAAGGTTGAACAAAATCCCTGACTAAGCAGCTTTTGGGACAGTGTTTTGCTCTGTTAAAAAATTACTGTACAAACTGCATGCTCGACAGTAACGAATCAACTGTGAAATGAGACAAAGTCTGTACCAAACAGTAGAACAAAGCTTCTGTAATTGTTCTTCATCTTAAAGTCGCCTTGAAGCTCTGGGATCACTCACTATATGAAATGGGGTGTACTTTTTCTACAAATTTTTCTGGAAAGGGATGTGGATTTGATTACTTGAAAATGTCACATTTTTTTGATGGTGTATAGTTTTTATCTAGAAAGGGATTAGAAATTCTTAATGTTTTACAATTAGTGAAAAATAACATCTGGAAAGAATTAATAATGAAAATACCAGTGTGCCAACAAAATACTGCTGAGTTATTGCCTGCTATAATTACTTTATACAACAACTAAGTAGCATAATTAATTGGTCATCCTACTATTACAGGGTGTTTCTTGTCAATATCGTCTAACCATTGACAATATCATTCTTATTTGATATACTGGTACTATTGAATGATACTGCTGCTGGTAAGTAAATTTTTATAAAGCCAGTAGAAAGTTTGAAATAGAATGAAACTGAAATGACTAGAAACATTGTCATCGATTGTCTAGAATCGGGTGTCTTTTTTCATTTCTCATGTTTGAAAGGGGTATGTATAAATCAACAGAAATATGTTTGGAAAGAAGTAGGGTTTTTCGAGCTCCCACAGGAACCGTTAGCATTTTCAAAACCAGGTGCACCCTGGCATGATGCCCCCTACAATTAGCCTAATAGTAATTCAAAGACAGTCCTTAGCACTGGTGTGAGGGAACTGCTAGATGCTGAACAACGCTACATTCATGTTAGTTTTCCTGGCTTGTAGGATCGTCAACAAAAATAGGAGTTAAAAGCTCAAGCAAAGCAGAAATAGTATTATTTCCACTGACTAATATATTGGCAAACGAATACCGAAGTTCAAATACGGAAAGGGGAAATTCTGAAATCAAGATCCAATATCACGACAATTCATACTCAACACGAATTGAAACAGCATGACAAAAACAAAACTTATAAAAATGAACAAGAACGGCACAAAACTAAAGCACAGTATGGCCTCCTACGGTACTCCTTGAGGTATCATCAGGTTCTCCAGAAGGGTAAGCCTGATTTGCTCCACGCGTGGCACCAAAGGAAGTGAATCAGACTTAAGGAAGAATTGAGATGACATGAGTTTTCATACTTATAAAGTCAGTGTCAGAATGCGTTAACATTTCCGTTAATCACCTCAAAGTTTACTGGCACGTTCTGTTAAACAATTACCATATGCAGAAACTAAATTTACAGCAAGTTCTGTATTTAATTGTTTGAAATAAGTTCATAAAGTAAGCTAACCGATGTTGTATGTGGGACTATGCTTCTCTCATTCTTTGGTAGTCTTAAATGCTTCATAGACGTTTACAAAAACTACCTGTACAGTTCAAACATTCCATTCAAAGACCCTATTTGCAACTACAATTGTTAACGTTAACCACAAACCTATTTTTAAGTCTGATTTGGCAGCAACAGGAGCAATGAACTGTTTGCGAATGGACATTCAGTTTTATATAAAAAAATATTAAGGTTATATTACACGAAAGGAAAGATACCATTTTTGTTGTTTTCAAAATACACAAAATACTTTCATGACTTTTATGAGTTTTCCGGCTTGTACATCCAACTTTCCAACTACAATGGGTATCATGTATGGAGTTGTTCGATTTTTTGTTTTTACCACGTATTTGTAGAGACTTTGTCTCATATGTATTTGCTCCATATTCTGTCTTTGTTAATGGAAAAGGAAACATTAATAAGTCCAAAGCAAATTGTTTAATAAATGTCAGCATACATGAGTATGATGTCATTGTAAAATTAACTTCAACTAGCATGTCACGCCGCGCAATCATGATAAAATTGCAATGTAAAAAATGCCACTAAACTGTGACGTTTTAGGATTATGGCGTTCAAAGTTTTTTTGATAATGAATAAATATTTTGTACATGGAAGCTTCCAATTTCAAGAAGACCAGACGTTCAGATTGGTTATTTGTTCTTTATCAGTTTTGAAACATCTTTGAGTTGATGGTCTTCCAAAGGTTTAGATTTTATCTGCACTGAAGAAACATAACTTGTCGAAATGCGCATATGCAGAAATGAAATTTACAGTTACCTCGGTATTTACTTATCCAGACCCTATTATTGGTATGACGTAAGATCTTACCCAAACCACAACAAAATACCAATAAAAAAGAGTAAAATTGTGCTTTCAATAAACATATTAATAAACAATGAAAATATATAAACATAACTAAATACCGAAATTACTGTTTCCACATACGAGCATTTCGACAACTCATGTGTCTTCAGTGCAAATAAAATCTAAACTCTTAGAAGACAATAAACTCAAAAATATTGAACTATTAATAGAATAGAGAACAAATAACCAATATGATCGTAATGTAAAGCCAAAATCAGCTAAGGACAGAGCTGTGCATGAGGGAGATACTCCTTAGTTTTCAACAAAATTTACAAGAGTTTAGGTAATGCAAGGTTCAAAATAGTATCGGCTTTCGGGTCAGCGAATGTGACAAAGTGTTTACAAATACATGGAAGAACCAAGCAGAGGAACAACACTTATTATTGTTCTTCATCTTGAAGTTACCATGGGAATGAGCTTTGCTCATACATCATAGTAGTTCATGTCTAGATATAGAAATATCAATACAAATAAATAAAGCAGACAATAAAATGCAACAAGATGTGAACGTCTTCTCCAAAGAGTCTAAAAAGAATTACAGAACAATGTAGGACCTCTACATCTTGTATAGTTTGGATCTTGAACCATGAGGCTCATCATGGGTTTCTTGATTACCTGATTATAAGGGCATTTTTTAAAAATGATTATGTGATTACGAGGGCATTTATTTAATGATTATTTGATTATTAGCTTGCATTTTTATATACTTTTTGATTACTAAGCCAAAAATTTATTGATTACCAAAGTAAAAATTTACTGATTATTTGATTACCAAGGCAAAAATTTAATGATTATAACTTTGGTATTTAGTTATTTGATTCCTAGGACCCCCCATGAGGACCCTCAACCATGTATAATAACTGTACCTGGAATTTACATTTCCTACTACAACCTATGATGTCATTACATTGTGACATTTAGATTTGGCGGGAAAAGTTTTCTAATTGCATCATTAATCGTGAATTCTTGAGGTTCAAACAACGGGGCTGACAGACCCCACAAAGCCGGATTGAAACGACACATGTTGTAATGGTCAACTCAACAAAATATCTGTAATGCAGACTAGAGGAAAGCAATGTTGTGTTTTCAAAAGTGTTCCTTGAACAAAGCGCCTAATTTTTATACTTATCAAATTAAATAAATCCTAGAAATTCTGTAGCGAACAACTTCTAAAATGTATATCAATGGACAACTGATTATAAGAATTATAACTACTTAAACGAATGATTTATACATTTAGGAGTTGTATAACACAACTTTTAAATTTCAGCATTTAAAATGTGACAATGTGAAATTCTTTTGTTATAATTTTAATAAATTCCCAATTTAAAGTCAATAGTGAAAATATTTCGATTTTCCTGTCCACCTGCGGATAGCGCCAGGATAAAACTTTACAATAGCATTTTTTTCTTAAAATGACAATATATGTGTCAAATTTTGAATACCAGAATTCCAGCAGATAACAGGGATAGCATTTGGCATGTGGCGACTACATTAAACAACTGACCTTCCATTAGCTGAATAACGATTTCCATGGGGTAATCTAGAAATTTGGAAGTTGGCTTTAAGAACCTGTAAGAAGCAGCTTCCTGTTTAAAAATCATACTTTATACATGTGCATTTACTCCATAACCTTTCATTATTAATCAAACTGCGACAGAATTTAGTGTAAACAGTATTTTACTAATGAAAATAACAAATATATAAATAACAATTTCAAGTACAGAATTCAGAGAATTTGTGATAGCTTGAACATGCTAATCAGCGCATAGTATCAATTACATACTCTTAAGACAAACATTATATGCGCACAGAATCCGTTTATAAAGATTCAATGACATATTCTGAGATTTAATATGGTAATATACGCATTGTATCCGAGCTTAAGGTGTCAATGGCACATTCTGAGAACTAACATCGGAATATGCGCATAATTTCGGAGCATAAAATTCAATGGCACATCCTGAGAACAAACATGATGATATTCCCATAGTATCCGAGTATAAATTTCAAAGAAATATTCTGGAGGAAAAACATGATAATATGCGCATTGTATCCAAATGATATGCGCATAGTATTCAATCATAAAGTTTCAATAGCATATTCTCGGAACAAATATTGTGATATGTAATTAGTTTCTAAGTATTACATTTCAGTTGCATATTCTAAGAAAACTTGTTGTATTATTCGCATATTAGCTGAGCATTAAGTTTCAGTTGCCTCTTCTGAGAACAAACATTGTTATATGCGCATATTATCAGACCATTACGTTTCAATGGCATTTTCCGAGATGAAATATTGTGGTATGAGCATAGTTTCCGAGAATAAAATATCAACGGCATTTTTAACAATAAACATTGTATACATCTGAAAATTAATATTCAGTGCAATATTTTGGAAAAAAATGCATGTGATATACGCAAAGTACCATTACATTCAAATTCAATGGCATATTCTGAGAAAAAGCATTGTAAAATGCGCGTTGTATCCTAACATAAAAATGTAATGGCATTTTGAGGACTAACATATTTATATAAGTATAGTATTCGAACACGAAATTATTGGCATATTTCGAGTACAAACATTTTGATATGCGAACAGTATATGAGTATTAATATTGAATGGCACATTCTGAGGAAAACTAACGTTAAAACTTTAGGAGATTTATAGCATACTACATTGTAGTTGTTTAAAGGGCAACCTATCTAGTAAATTAATGTATATGTAATTTCTCATGTATATTGTATAAATAAGTCAATGGCAATTAAAATATAAGATCTCAACAGCAGTCAACATCTTTTCCTCACTATTTCTTAGCAACCCTTTCTGTTCTTTATTTGTATATCTTGTTTCACATACATCGTGAATTTTCTAGTACATGATGTTAAACCTCTCCCATAATCAATTCTTTTGTACAATTTTCTTAACAAATTTCCGTTATAATCTTTATTAGTTTTATGGTGACCTTCAGAATTCCCTGCTTTAGTTGTTTGGTGTACTGCTAAAAGTGTTTTTGTAGCGTCTATTGTTATATGGTTTTGTTTATTAGCATTGAGAACGAGCCAGTTATCATACGCTATTCTCCCTATAACAATGTCTGGGCAGTCATCCCATGGATAAATTGAGTTTGTTATGAAATAATCGACACCCCACGGTGTAAACAGTTTGCCACTTTTCTTTGCCGTTGCTTCAATGTTTCGATGGGTTGATGCTTTTTCCTCTGTGACAAGATACACATTTGTTCTTTGACCTACTATCAACATCGGATGGCTTTGGTTTACATCTGCTGAATTCAATATTGAAAGAAGTGTATCTACAAGATTATGCGTAAATAAAAGGTCACCATTAGCGAAGGCATAGAACTTCGATGGATATCTTTTCATTACATCCAGATACATGTTTTTCAGGATAGGTATTCCAATGGAAGTTTTCGAAGGCTTCATAGTATCCCATCCCTTTGCCTCAACTCGTTTCATAAGATCTAAATCTTCTGAAAAGAAGACTGGACGAACTAACGTATCGAAAGACATCCAATTTTTCAATGTATTGTTTCTCACGAGATAATTTTCTCGTTTATCCGAGAATGTGGTAAATATAACGAGCAGTGACATGTTGTCCGGAAATGACGTGATATTTACTGCTGGCGTACTATATGTATTTACTGCTGACATGCTATCTTTATTTACTGCTGACACAGTATCTTTATTTACTGCTGACACAGTATCTTTATTTACTTCAGACGTGCTATCTTTATTTACATCATACGGTTCATATTTTTCCTTAAATTTCAGTTTATTATTTAATGCTTCCAAGTCGGCTAAAGCATTTTGTATAATTGTAGACAGGATTGCTGTTTTAAAGGTCAAGTTACTATATAAGTAAACATAAACTGCTGCCGAAATAATGCAAAATGTTAAAACTGTAAAGTGGATGGGTGCATGTCGAACTTTCTCCACCGCTCGAATTTTTTGGAAATCCCTTATCATCTTAATCTGAAATTAAAACAATATCTAATGAAATATGAGAATTACATTTATAAGATATAGAAAATGTTTGATTAGTGTAAAATTTGTTTACAAACGATGGAGAAAGTTAACATGCGACTTATCTCGTGAATTTAAAATGTCTTTTGATAAAATTTCAGCAGATTTTTTATTGTTCTTCGATCATGTAGAAATATTCATCAAGTGACTTATAAACCCACCATCTCATGATGGTCTAAGTTTTTTTTGTATGCAGAAATGATCATAATTTGGATCAGTTCTGCCTTTTGATAAACTACCGATTTCAAGGTACATAGACACTATTTCAAAGTGAATGTAATCGCGCATTTGAAAAATGAAGAGTCGGATATGGAGGAAGTTTGATTTTAGGGTCGAAGCATTCCGTTGTAGTTTCAAAATAATCAAAGGAAAAAAATGAAAAAGTTGGCCACAGTTCAAAAGTAAAAGACACAAAAAATATGCAAATTAAAAAACATCTAAAATGACAAAAATTAGAAATAAGGGATGATTGCCCAACGTTTCCGCCGTATGGCCTTCGAATACGGGACTACCGGGCTGAAATACGGAGACGAAAGTGAAAATGACGAGAGAAGCAGACCTAATGGCGTGTCAAAGTTATGCCTTCTCTCGTCATTTCCACTTTCTATCGTTTCGTTTTTTCCATGTCTTTGGACTTTGATTTTTGTAATAACAACATCCATTGTTCCTTCAGTATACTTCTGACAATGTTTCTGAGACACTTACAGAAAGCCAACCTACTTGCATAATAAGCATTGTAAACATTGTTTTTGTTAATCAATGTTTCCTTTGCATTAAAGAGTTTATTGCAATCAGTGGATCTTTCAGGTATGTTCCTTCGGTATTCTACTGCCTTTGTCTTGTTTGTTTGTTCTCTAACAGTTTTAATACATCTTTTGATTTCTGGATTTCCAACGTTTTGATTTAACTTGCACTTTAGAGACATAAGTTATCAAAATGGCCATATGCAGAAAGTAAATTTTCAGTAACTTCGGAATTTTATTATTTATGTGACTGTCTGTACAATGCTAAAAACACAATCAGCTTGGTGAATAAATACCTCTATTTTGAAAAACAAATCAGATAATGGGATTCGCAGGCGGAAAGCTAATTCAAATAGAAGAGTCCAAATTTTAACCTTTTACATGTATTTCTTAATGAGTAATATTCACTTGACTGCTAAAAACATGATATTACATGATGAAATGATTTTCCTACTTTTTTAATTATAAATAATTATAATTACCCTTATATATACCTCGTCATAAGAAGTATCTATAGCAGATCCCGGTCGCTGACAGGACCCCATTCAGAGAGAACAACGTTTTGGCATTATACATAATTGTATATTGTTTTATGTCTTCTGCACAAAAGGTTTTGTTCACTACGAAACACCCTAAATCTTATTATTTTAAACAAATTTATAAAATAAAGATATATGATAGGTATAATATACAATCAATAATATACGTGTAATAGGATTCGGAAACAATGTAAGCATGGCTTACGTAAATCTTCCTTCTTGAAAACAAAACGGACATGATTGGACACATGGGGCCACTTACTATAATTTGATCACATATGTCTGTGAAGGGATAAAAGGTAACATCTGAATGGATATAATTTCTCACAGGTCTGGGAAAGTTTAATTAAACAGTAAGTGAGAGCCGAACCGCCAATCCAAAACGAACAATCCAAGGACAATGGCAACATCAGAAACAAAAACAAAAAAACAGAGACACAACATGGGTACGGCACAGAAAAGAAAAATGAAGACATACACACACAAAGATGAACAACACGGACCCAATATAAAACCATGAGTGAGATCAGGTGCACCGGTAAAGTTAGCATCTCCTGCTTCTTATAAGACATCAAAATCAGAATTTTTTTTTTGCATCATGTAACAAATATACCATTAATCTTTCGGGAAAGTGTAATATCTTCATCGAATCGTTTTTTTTATGCAACTAAGGTATTTTTTGCACTGTAATTGGGATAAATAACAAAATACCGAAGTTACTGTAAATTCAGTTTCTACATATGTGCTTTTCGGCAACTAATGTCTCTTCAGTGCAGATTCCAATCAAAGCATAAGTCCATTAACGAAATACGTGTTAAAGCTGATACAGAACAAATAACCAATCGGATTTAATTAGAAAAGCCAAAATTCAGCTAAGGACACAGCTATGCATGAGAGAGATACTTCTTTGCTTTAAACAAAATTGTGTAAAATTTAGATATGGCAAGTTAAAAATGAAATCGGTAAATTTATCTCATTTTTTTATGAAGGGTATAAAAATGGGTGTTTGTCGATTGAATAATTAGGGCCCCGCCGGTCCGTCCGTCCGTCCGTCAGCGTTTTCTATGTCGTACGATAACTCAAGAATGCCTTTATGGATTTTTATGATTTTTTTTACTCAAAGTTGCACTTGACTTAAGGAAGCTCCCTTTCGTTTTTGAAGAAAATCTGAAAATGATTTTTGGAAAAAAACTTCATTTTTATATGAAAAAGTGCATATTTTGAGAATAAGCTCTATGTCGTACGATAACTCAAGATTGCCTTCAAGGATTTTAATGATTTTGATACTCATGGTTGAACTTTACCAAAGGAAGCTCCCTTTCGTTGTTGTGGAAAATCTGAAAATGATTTTTGGGAAAAAACTCCATTTTTATATGAAAAAGTGCATATTTTGAGAATTAGCTCTATGTCGTACAATAACTCAAGAATGCCTTCAGGGATTTTAATGATTTTGATACTCAAGGTGAACTTTACCAAAGGAAGCTCCCTTTCGTTTTTGTGGAAAATCTGAAAATGTTTTTTGGGTAAAAACTCCATTTTTATATGAAAAAGTGCATATTTTGAGAATTAGCTCTATGTCGAACAATAACTCAAGATTGCCTTTAGGGGTTTTAATGATTTTTTTTACTCAAAGTTGAACTTTACCAAAGGAAGCTCCCTTTCGTTTTTGTGGAAAATCTGAAAATGTTTTTGGGAAAAAATTTCATTTTTATATGAAAAAGTGCATATTTTGAGAATTAGCTCTATGTCGTACGGTAACTCGAGATTGCCTTCAGGGATTTTAATGATTTTGATACTCAAGGTTGAAATTTACCAAAGGAAGCTCCCTATTGTTTTTGTGAAAAATCTGAAAATAATTTTTTTGGAAAAAACATCATTTTTATATGAAAATGGGATATTTTGAGAATTAGCTGTACGTCGTACAATAAATAAAAAATCCCATTAGGGATTTATATGATATACACAAGGTTGGTCCTGATCAAAGGAAGCTCCCTTTTGTTTTTGAGAAAATCTTATTTCCATGAAATTCCGCAGTCAGGTTTTTGGGACACACAAGTTGGCGGGGCCCTTTCTGACTTTGTCAGTATTCTAATTTACTCTGAATCTATACTCAAAATTGTCTTTTCTCATTCCGAAATGGAAACCTTATAACGATAATTCAAATTATGGTGACAAATGCAACAGTGTTTGAACCTTACAATGTTGCATAAGTTTTTAAGACACTAATTTTACAAAATCGTTGTACAAAACTACAGGCTCGACAAATGAAAATGAGATGTTAGATAAAGACAAAACGTGTGAAGGTTTATAATGCCCATCAATTGGGAAGTTCTCTTTTGGATATCAAAAGCATCACACTTGTCGTGGATTTTATTTAAGACGTCCAGTGTTGTTAAAATAGATCATGGTGTATTCCAGTGGTCGCTACTATTTGTTCCATATTTGAGAAAATTTTAAAATTCGAGCATTGCGACATCTAAGTTCTTTTTGTACAAAGGTTAGACTTTTTAATGGAATCATTTTGGTGTTTTACAAAACAAGCCCTACCTTTACCTAGCACCAAATATAAATATCTTTTTCTACTTTTTTTTTTATTACAGAAAGTATTGTATTCAATCCTGGAGAATTATCTTCAAATAATCGTCTGGGAATTGTGAAATAATAACATGCAGAAAAACTAATTCAAAGTATCAGTAACAGCTTTGTGAAACAAATATTTTTATCCCACCAGATCCAGGATCGGAGGCATATTTGTTTTTGACCTGTCTGTCTGTCTGTGTGTTTGTAATTTATATGTAAGAAATAGGTCGGTAGTCGAAGGTCAAGATAACAAAATACCGAAGTTACTGTCAATTTAGATTCTGCATATGCGCATTTCGACAACTTATGTCTCTTCAGTGCAGATAAAAATCAAAACACTTGGAAATCCATAAACCGAAATATGTGAAAAGCTGATAGAGTAACATGTGTTAGAACTTTCCTTTGAAGTACAGAAGCATCCGGGAGCATATACAGTGTTTCATCAACATATATTGGTTAAAATATTAAATGTAATAAAATGTTTAATTCGCCGTTTACTGCATGCACAAAAGTCTGGAGTCATGTACATTTTCACACTTTTTTTCAAACAGGTGAAATTGCCCTATTTTAAGGGCAACCAAGTAACTTTATAAAATAGATGACCCGAGTTGACCTACCTATCAATAGCAAGGTGTACTTGTTCGGGGTTAACAACTGTAATCCACGGATCACCAAAAAGAAATTAGCAGTACATTAACACTTTCTTTCAAATATTTCTTTTGCATTTAATGCATGCATATTTCAATTATATATTTGGGTATTTTGTTGAATTATTTCATTTACGGGTATGTTTTTTTTCTTTCATTAAAAAAAGGGGGGTCCAAGCACATGTGAGACTTGTTTATCATCTGACTTCAGGTAATACCTGCCAATACCCATTTCAGAATGGTCCAGTCTTCTCGATATTATTATCGAAATAATATTATCCGAAATATTATCCCTTTAAAAGCATGAAGCATTTTTAAAATTTTTTTTTCTTTCCATGTGTATTGAAAATCATCAAATCAAAAGTGGTTTCAAGAGTGTACAATATTTTGATACAACCATGCAAAATCCAGTGCCGAAATATGCAATATCAAAGTTAGCAGAAGAGAATTTCCATTATCTAAAGGAAGTGAAACAGACTTTTCCTTTGTTTGCGTGCTAGTGCTGCTGATGAGGAATTAATTTCCGAAATGGCCATACAGCTCATTAAAATTATTGCAGTTGGAGTTAACATATGTGTTATGGTCTCATGTTCAATCTTGAAAGGAGAGAAAATTACACTACATGCAAGTAATTTTGAAAGATGGGCCAAAGAGTGCTCGCCGCTAATCTGCCGCTGGTAAAACACTGTTACACTACGGAAGAAAAATCAAACTCAAAACTTCCCGAAGGATTTGGTCAAGAATCATTATGGATTTCAGTAGCAACTGACAGTATATGTTTAAGGCCAGTGTATGTGCAACATTTTCAGGTCACTAGTTCTCAAAGCTAATTTAACGGATGCAAGTAGAGTATCTTGTCTATATCCCCATTATATGAAGAATGTAAGTAACGTCCCAGCTTTTCCTGATTTTTAATCAGTTCCTGGCATTTTAACAACATTTCCGTAAAAACGGGGATTAGGAATGCCCTTAGTAATAAGGTGTTTGCGAGTAACGCCATAGTATTCAAATATTCATATCTATTACAAAACTTCTTTCATTTCATTTCAAATATTTTATTGAATATAAATGTATTCAATGGGATCGGATAACAGGCATAGCCTATATATATCCTCTCCCTACAAGATGGTACATACAACTATATAAATATATAGGAGATACATTTGACACAATATATTTTTCAGATATTTGCAAGTCTAATAACACTTTAATGTATTCAACAACGTATGAAATCTGTAACCCTGTTGAAAAAAATGGTTGTAATAGTGAAGTCACATTCCTTAAAATCGTCAAGAGTAGAACATACGCGTGCGAATCGTACCAGTTGAGAAATATACAATCCGCAGGATGGAGCTAGAGGAATGTTGACGTCAAGACAAGGGAAATTGGTTTTTATTTAACCAGAGTCAATAATGATAGATCCAGAAAAGGGCAGTATTTTTAGTTATTGTTTGCTTTATTTAAGTTTTTGTGGGCAAATGATGTCTACATAATCTTAAAACTGGGGATTGTCAATAGTAAGAATATTGTCAATATACCTGTAATAATTGAAAATAGAAATAAGTTTATCAATGTTTTGTATTGCTCCGTTTTCATTTTTTTTTCATGAAGTCTCGTTCGTAACAGAACAGAAAAAGGTCTTATTAGAGGTGCACAATTTGTAACCATTATTATACCTATGACTATTGATCAATAGTGTTGCCAAAACGAACAAACAATCATTCTAGCGAAAGATTGAGTGCATTAATCATATCATCACATGTCCAGGAAAAATTATTATTGTACATAACATACGAGAAGAATCCTTGCTCTTTCCTAGATACAAATGATCTGCAGACCTGAAAATGTAAAAGACCATTTAATAAGTTTTTTGGATTTAATCAAATTATGTGGAAGGGTTGTATAAAGTGTGGAAAAATCATAACTGTCGATGAATTAGACTGGTCTGTGAATTGGCATTGTTTATCTAGAACTTCAATAGAATTTTTCTCACTTCAAAAGTATTTTTGTTTTTGTTTTGATAAGTTCACAGAATTTGATAACCTTATCCTTACTAGTTACATGGATGGATAAATTAGTAGTAGAAAACATACTAGATACCTAAATAAAACGATGTTTAAAAGGATTTTTTTTAGCTTAGGAACCCAGTACATGATAGGCAATGTATTATCTTTATATAGAACTTTAAGCATTTTTGTATCCTTATAATGTTGTTTGGTAAACGTTTTTTCGTCCAAATCGGTACGTCCGAAAGTGTTCGATTTGTTGGACATCGATATAGTATTTCTTTCAGACGATAGCAACGTTGTTGGAAGCCTTGTCAACAGGTGCAAACGTATATATTTTTTACAAGATCCTTTAATTTTGACTTAATTCTACTTACAGAAGGCTTAGGAGGTGATTCAATATATTTATCTTTATAACAATGTATTCTGTTAGTGTCATTGGTAAGGATTTTATCTTTAATCAAATTTAGAGCATGTTTGAGCATGTTTGTGTTCACTTTCTCGTTTGCACTATTTTTTCTTATAATAATTGGTTATGCGTTTTTAAATATATCAAAATATGCTTCCCAGTTTATTTCTGAAGGTGGGCAATATTTAGATCCTTTTCTAAAGAATCATGGAACTTCTTTATCTACGATTATGTTAGGATTCCCCATTATTATATGTATTCCCCATTATTATATATATTCCCCATTATTATATGTCTGCAAGATATAGCAACTTGGAACATTGTCAGCTGCTAGTGTAGTGTTTGAAATCAGCACCACATGCAGGTAGAAGAAGAATAATTGAAAAAAAAAAGATTTCATAAGTTGTTGAATACATTTAAGAAGTTTTATAATAGATATGAACATTTGATATCTAAATATGGCGTCACTCGTAGACAGCTTATTACTAAGGGCATTTCTAATCCTCGTTTTTAGGGTAATATTGTTAAAAAATGCCAGAAATTGATTAAAAATCCAGACAAGCTGGGACGTAACTTACATATCGACAAGATATGCATCCGTTAAATTAGCTTTGAGACCTAATGACCTGAAAATTTTGCACACACACTGGCCTTTCACTGATACTGCCGATGTCTACTGAAATTTATGATGATTCTTGACTAAACCCTTCGGGAAGTTTTGAGTTTGATTTTTCTTCCGTAGTGCGGCAGTGTTCTGCCAGCAGACTAGGCTCCTTGAGCTAGCCGGCAGTTTAGCGGCGAGCACCCCTTGACTACGTATTGTTTTTTTCTTTCCTTTCAAGATTGTGGTCATGGAGTTAGTAGTCTACCTGTATTGGGTTTTATTCGTATGTTTCTTATACTATAGGGAAACGGGATATATAAAGGGGAGGTTTGGGTGCCCATAAACCGGTTTAACCCTACCGCTGGCTTTTGCTAGTGCCGGTACCAAGTCCGGCTGTCCCGAGTTCCTATTGTTTTCTACGTTTGTCTCTTGTCTTATTCGTGTTTTTCATGTGTAGTTCCATGACTGATTGTGGCATGTAATTATAATTTCAGCCATTGTGGGTGTTTCCTGTTATCCATTCTTTTACATTCTAGTTGGTTTATCATAAGAAAAGGAAATAACGGGCATGTCCTGGTTGTCAGAATAGACAGGAAAAGGATTTTTGAATATCTGGGTCCCGAAAAAATCAATTATAATTTGAAAATATCTGTCTTTAGATTTTTTTTAAACAATGTTTTTCAGTGTGAAATAATTCATAAAAGTATAACCGGTGGAAAAGGCTCTACGGTTATAAGATAAAGAAGGAATTTAGTTCCATGGAGTAAATGCACATAAGACAAAGTTTCTACATAATCTAGGTAAAAACCAAGCAATGGAACATCGCTCTTATTGTTGTTCTTCATCTTAAAGTCATCATGAGGTCTTTAACATAATTTTTTGCAGTCCGATGAAACCGAACAATTATCCTTTACTTACAAAAACAAATAAAATAATAGCAATGTATTGAAAAGACTAACGTTGTCCAAAATGTCACACTAAAGAGAATAAAGAAATCGATACAAATTGGAGGATTAACATTATGCGACTAAGACTAAACATATTTTCTTATGGATTATGAATAATTAAATTTCACAGAATGTCAATGAATTAATCAATCGACCATTGTAGATTTTTCTCAAATAAATGAAGTATTGTAATTTCTTTAGAATGCCTGTACCAAGTCAGGACCATTGAGTTGACAATTCTTCGAGTGTCTTTGGTGAAGTCAGGCGTCCGTCCTTGTACAGTTCGTCCGCCTGGTAAGCGCTCTGGCAAGTTTATTTCTCATTGAATTGGGATAATATTCATACTGCAGCCTAAGATCAAAGATGCCTCAAATTGGTTTAAAGATTAGCTGTGGTTGAATATTTTTGTAGGAGTTATTCCTCAGGGTTTTTATTGGGTTCGTGTTGCTCATTTTTTTTGTACATGCGTGTGTCTTCATTTTTCTTTTCTGTCACATGCTTATCTTATGTCTTTGTTTCTTTGTTTTTCCAATGTTGCTTGGATTGCTCGTTTTAGACATACGTTCGGTTCTCGCTTACTTTATCCCCCGTTTTATTTCGAAATAACATTGTAAGCGCTCTTGTAAGTTTATTTCTCATTTGAGTTAGATAATATTTCTTACAGTAGCTTTATCAGAAAAATGCCTCAATGGAGTTTGAAGATGAGGTGTGTTCGATTATTTCTGTGGGAGTTATGCTTCTTTTGAATTTTGAAAGGGGTTTAAATTTCTTTATCCACGGAGATTTATGGCTACGTTTAAATCTTGAATGTGACAGTACTTTTAGTTTTAACCTTCATATATCTTAACCATCAGATATTTCGTTTCAAACAAAAAGATGAGAAATCTCAATGATTGGTTTTGAACAGAATTGTATACATGTGTATTGTCACACTATTTTATGATATTTAAAGTAATTATGTTTACTCAACCACGTCATCTAAACTTAATCCATTATGGTTTAAAGTATTCATCCTCAAAGAAACGTGTGTTTAACAGACACGTACTGTGCACTCATTCACGTCGGATTTAAATGTCCTTTTGAAACGTTTCGTAAAAAGATGTTTATAGCCAAAATATTGAAGCCTAGTAACGATATTATTTGTGACTGTTTTTACCATGTACTTACAAATTCAACTACAATTCAGAAATCGTATAATAAAACTAAGGAGTATCTACTTCACACAAAGACCTGTCCTTTTGAACTTTGTTTTCTTTAAATCTATCAGCCCCTCAAATGTTTGATTATTGGTCTTCAAGACGTTTGGTTCAGTTGTGAACTATAGCCATCTGCACAATTGAGAATATATTGCAGGTTTGGTATTTATTTCTAATAACCAACTGTTTGAAAAAAGAGGGAATAGCAGAAAACATCTACAATGGTGAAAATTACGGTAACATAATACAATAAGCCATGGCAAGTAAAAACACATAAAAAAAAGAAAAAAGACAAAAGACAAACGTAAACAACGATATGAATTAAGGACAGCCGGACTTGGTATCGGAACTAGCAAAAGCCAGTGGTAGGGCCCGTTAAACCGGTTAATTGGTACCAAAATCTCCCCTTTATTTGTCTCATTTCCCTATAGTATAACAAACATACGAATAAAACCCAATACAGGTAGACTACTAGCTCCAAGACCACAATCTGGAAAGGTGAGAAAAAGGCAATACGCAATTTTGAAATACTGGTCAAGGGGTGCTCGCCGCTAATCTGCCGGCTAGCTAAAGGAGCCTAGTCTGCTCGTAGTACTGACTCTGAATTTGTCTTCCAAGATTTACATATCGGTTCACAGTTATAGTAAATTTGTATTTAAAAAATGATATTTTCGACAACTTATATCTCAACAAATATCTTCACACGTTTTGAAGACTAAAAACATATTTAAGATTTGATACAGAACTAAAAACTAAAACGATCTGAAAGTAACATAAAAAATCAACAAAGGATAGCTCTGCACGATAGATGGTGTATTATTTATGTTAGTTTGTAAATATTCCGTTTTCGTGCCAGCACTTCAATGTTATATTAAACAATTCTTAAAGATCTTGTTTTGAGTAACATTGGTGTGCAGGCAGTGAATGCAAAATTCAGATTTTGTAAGGAATTTTTTTGCCAGTTTTGGTTCATCTATATATGATGCGTACAAATATAAACTTTTAACAAAATAGTCATTGAAGTAACTATACTAAAGTATTGAATTTTTCATATGTCCCGGAAGTTTCGGTAGTATGGAAAGAGACTCGTAGCTCAAACAGCAGTAATTGTAATGACAAAGCAGACAAGGTTACTTACAGGGAAACTTATGAAAATAGTCACATAACACCAAAAACCAGATTATCTGTTAATTAGTTTCTGTGGGTGATCATTTCGACAACTTTTGTATCCTCAGTGCAGATCAAAACTTTACTGAAATATGTGTAAAATCTTACAGGGAATAAATAAAAAAACAGGATCTAAATGACAGCCAAAATCAACTGATGATAGAGCTATATCTAAGGGTTTACAGGAAAGTTTGTAACAATGGAATATCGTCAGCCATCCTTAAGTGATAATTTATATGGACTTGCAATTTTGTGTCTAAATTTGAGAAAAACATGTTCAAAACTAAGGAGCATCTCCCTTTTACATAGTTCTTTACAAGATTTTGGCTTTTTGTTTACATCCTATCGGTGGTTGTTCTCTTTCAGCTTTTACACATATGTCAGTTTATGGACTTCAAAATAATTTGATTTTTATCTGCCCTGAAGAGACATACGTTGAGTCATATGCAGAAACTAAATTCACAGTAACTTCGGTATTTTGTTAATTATGGCTATGCAATTGCTAACGATACATTAAAAAATAAGGGTGATGCAAGAGAGAGTGGGTATGTTCAGTTCATACAATATATGAAATTGTCACAAATAATGAGCATGTCAATATCTTGCATTAACAAAGTGTGCTCATCTGCACAAACTAAATTCACAGTAACTTCGGTATTTTGTTATATATACCTCATAACTGACTCTATCTAAAATTATTTTTGTATAATTTTCTGTGTAATTTCCATTAAGTTACTCACTATATACAACTTATCTAATACTGACTTCTGTATATAAAGTATCAATTTGAAACTGCTTTCAGCACTCCCAGATGAAACAACAATTTATTACTTAATAGGCGAATTCACTGATTTTCCCAGCACAGAAGACAACCAGAGAGAGAAGCCCACCAATGTTTAAATATAAAAAAAATCAAAAAATTATGGCAACATAAAGGAAACAAATGAGATGACATAAACAACAAGAAACAAGAAGATTTATGTTTATGAAAATGATACAAACCAATGTAAAAGAGAGAGGGGATAATAAGAAACATCTACAATGGCTGAAAATTACAATCACATGCCAAAATCTGCCAAAAACACAGGAAAATACAAGCAAGACAAAAGACAAACGTAAACAACGATAAGTACTCGGGACAGTCGGTCTTGGTGCCGACACTAGCGGGTTAAACCGGTTTATGGGTACCCATACCTTATTAAATACAACAACTTATTAATTACAAAGGGCTTTGACTACTATAGTTCTGTGAGGTAATGGTCTGAATCTGATGCAAATGTACTCTGTTAATATTATAATATATATGTAAAGATAAGTAAAAAAACTAATTGTATTGTGTTACCTGTTTTAAAATGATTAGTGTCTCCCTCTTTTGTGACTTCACTTTGAAAATCAAGTCTTTTAGTTGTATCTTTAGTTCACCTGCTTTCACATTTGCATATTTGGTCTACATATTTACATAATGGCCGACGATTGGAATCACATTTTTTATAACATGTATCGATTATGAATGAATATTTTCTCTACAGCAGTCAATATATGTTAGTAATTATTTTTCAATTAAAACCTAATTTTGTAAAACAACGGAAGATATTCCAGATTTTCTAAATAATATGTGTTGTCTGTTTAACACGTATGCTAACTTATGAGTGGAATATATTACACCTGGGTGATTTTTTTCCACACGGTAATGAAATAACCAGTAATTTAAATCCATGCTTGGTGGATTTTACAGACGCATCAAACAGATAGTTATTATTAAGAATCGGCTAGATTCATGCTTCTCCAATTCGACAATGCGACAATACTCAAACTTCATGTTTTTGTCATTGATTTTGTAAGAAAGTTGTTAGAATTAAATTCTTGATTTATTGAGAAACAAGATCAAATGCAATTTCCATAGGGGCCTATAAAATCAACGTAAGTAGCAAATAAATACACCAATCAAAACATCAACAATTGTAATATATATTGGCAAACGCATAGCGAAGCAAAGGAGAGGGGGATTCTAAAAACCGAAATGAAATAAAAAAAAAATAGACCTCTGGTATAATTTTTCTGCGCATTTTTGAAATGAAATTATCTATAGTCACTTTTTCACTGAAAGAATTTGGATCTTAGCAAGAATTCCAAGAAAAAAAGTGGTCAATGGTCACTTATTGTCTTCCAAACATTTAATCTGTACTGAAGAGACAAGTCGTCGAAATGCGCAAATGCAGAAAGTAAATTCACAGTAACTTCGGTATTTTGTTATTTTTTACCACTGGGTCGATGACACTGCTGGTGGACTGTTAGTCCCCGAGGGTATTCACAAGCCCAGTAGTCAGTAGTTCGGTGCTGACTCGAAAGCCGATTATTTTTTTGGAACCTTACAATATCTAAATTTTTGTAAATTTTGTTGAAAACTCAGGAGTATCTCCCTCATGCAAAGCTCTGTTCTTAGCTGATTTTGGCTTATATTTAGATCATATTGGTTATTTATTCTCTATCAGTTTTAAAATCTTTCAGTTTATGGTCTTCCAATCATTTAGATTTTATCTGCACTAAAGAGACATAAGTTGTCGAAATGCGTATATGCAGAAAGTAAATTCACAGTAACTTCGGTATTTTGTTATTTGGTAAAGAATCATCACATATTTCAGTAGACATCGGCAGTGTCAGTGAGAAGCCAGTATTTGTTTGAAATTTTCAGTTCACTCGGTGTCAAAACTAATTTAAAGGATTCAAACACAATATCATGTCGGTATATTACGTAAAGAATGTCTGTCATGCCCCTTTTTCTCGTTTTGTAATCGGTTTCTAACATTTTATTATTTTGTTATATGAAAGGATATGGAGTAAATGCAAATGAAGTTTAATTGCTTACAAATCAATACAATCCAGTACGTTAATGGAAGACAAAACATTTATATATAAGTAATTTGTAAAGTTCCTGACACAAGAAGCCACTAAATTGGATCTTCATGGAATTCAATAAAAGTGGATTTGTTGAGAAAAAGTGTGATCACCATTTCTTGAGAAAGTAGATTTTTGTAAAATTAATTCACTTACGGATTTCCAAATGTTTAATTTAATCTGCACTGAATTGACAAAAATTTTCGAAATTCGCATATGCAGAAACTTAGTTCGCAGTCACTTCGGTAATTTGTTTTTATTGCCACTTGGCAGTTGACTGTAAGTCCCCACTGTTATACACCAACCCTGTTGCCAGTAGTTCGGTGCTGGCTCGAAAACCAATATCATTTGAAAACTTGCATTATCTAAATTCATATGAAAATTTTATTCAAAACTAAGGAGTATCTCCCTTTTGCATAGCTGAATTTGGCTTTTCTGTTTAGATACTATTGTTCTCTGTCAGGTTTTAAATAGTATCCGGTTATGGTTATATATGTTATGATTTAATCTGCACTGAAGGAAATGCTCATATGCAGAAACTTAATTCACAGTTACTTTGGTATTTTGCAATTTTTTTTTAATTTTGAAACTAAGTTCTATTAGACAGTTCTTTTTATTGGATTGAAAGATGATCAAACATGCCGTGTTTGAAATATTAGTAAACGGCATATTTTGGTGGTGGCATCTATACGGTACAAATCCTAAATCGCAATGTGATGGAATGCACTTTACATATTTATCATATTTATCGGTCATCTGAGGAAATAAAATGCGTATATTCTAGATATCAAAATCGAAAACCGAGTATTCGAGTACCAGTTTCATGGTATGTCCGAGCGATACTCGAGTGCTGGTTGACATCCCCGATTAAAATAATTAAGAATAGAACAAACGTACCCGAATCGTACCAGAGAAATATACACCCGTAGGATGGAGGTACAGGAACGTCGCCGTCAAGAAAAGGGAAATTATTAGCAGTGGATTCAAAATCATCCATTTCATCAATTATATTAGTGTTTTCTTTACCAGACTAAATGATACTAGTTAGATCCAGACTAGAGCAGTATTTTGGAAGCATTGTGGGCTTTATTTAGTTTCAGTTCTTGTTCTTAAATGATGTCTACATAATCAAGAAATTAGGGATTTTCAATTTTATCGCCAGTATACCTGCTGTTATTATTAGAAAGTGAAATAATTTAAATGTTTTTATGGTTTAATTTTGAGTTTTTTAATGAAGTCTCGTTCATGACAGAACAGACGAAAACCTACAATTAGAGGTGCATATTTTGCATCCACAAGAATATCAATGACCTGCTGTTAAACAGTGTTGCTTAAACGAACACAAATATTGTCCAGCAAAAGATTGTGTCCCTTAATAATATTTTCACATGTCCAGGAACAAAGATCATTGTAAGAAATATTGAAGAAGAAAAAACCTTCATTTTGTAACAACAAATGAAATGTGTACTAGAAATTTAAAAGACTATTTAATAAGTTGTTCCGATTTGGATTTAATCAAATTATGTGTAAGTGTACTAAATAAATGAGTGAATAAATTAGTAGAAGAATACTTAATAGAAGCCGAAATAAATAACTAAATACCGAAGTTACTTAAAACGATGTTTGAAGGTATTTTTGTGAAAGTTTTTTGCACATCTAAAGACTGTATGCAACGATCCTGCGACACAATAAAATCGCTTTAATAAACAAAAAATGAAAAATAAAATAAAAATAAAAAATTAAAATAAAATAAAATGAAATAAAAAAATGTTGGAGGAGTTTTTATGACATGCCACATGTATCAAAATCCTAACATTTGGGTTTTTGTTAAATTGACATTGTGGAGCCTCTTGTTTGCATCAAGTTAAAAATAGCCAAACATTGCTGTACTACGCACTATATGCAACAACACAACAACAATATTAAATTTCTAATTGATTAAGTAATTTAATCAATTTTCTAAATCCAAAAATGTAGGATTTTTTGTCACATGCCACTGTATCAAGATCGACATTTTTGGGCCTCATGTTTGCATCACTTGAAATACGAAAGCTTATTGCAAATCTACAGACTATATTGAACAATGCTACACAAAAAAAACCTTAAATAAAAAAATATAGGAGGAGTTCTAGTCATAAGAAAGTTCTGACGGATGGACCGAAAGACGGACGGAGGGACGGATGGACAGACAGACGGACAGACAGATGGAGACGCCGACAATTCGAAAATTAGGGGATAAAAAACATGTATAATTCTGATTTAAAACAAATTAAAACAACATGACAAAGACAAAACCAAAACGCCACTGAACTAAAATACTAACAATGTGAACCCTACGAAGTAAGTGAGAATCAAAACCAGTCAAAGACGAACAATCCAGTGACAACTTCGGAAACACCAAGAAACAAGGAAACCACATAAGCACGACACAGAAAAGAAAAATAAAGACACACAAAGATTATCAACACGGAACCAATAAAAACCATAGGTGAGATCAGGTGAGGTGCATCGGTTGAGTAAGCATCTCCTGCTTCTTGAAAAACACCCGGGTGTAAACTGGAGGTAAAATTAGATGCTCTGAAAGGGTTAGCATGATCTGTTCTGCGTAGGGCACCCGTCATAAAGGCCATTAAAGAATTATTTGATGACGGAGTGGTGAAAATCATTTTATAACCCTTAGACCCTTATTCTATTGTACATCCTATTAGTAATTTGTTCTCTATCCGCTTTACACATAATTCGGTTTACTGAGTTACTTCGTTATTTTGTTATTTATTACCACCGGCGCGATGAAATTGCTGGTGGACTGTTAGCCCTAGAGGGTATTCGCCAACCCAGTAGCCAGTACTTCGATGCTGGTCCGGAAACCGATTTTTATCAAACCTTGCAATCTTAATTTAAGGAAATTAGGTTACAACCTAAGGAGTATCTCCCTCATGCATAGCTCGATTCTTAAATGATTTCATCTTACCGTTTTAGATCATATTGGTAATTTGTTCTCTATCAGCTTGACACATAATTTGGTTTATGGATTTCCGAAAGTATGATTTGACTTGCACTGAAGAGACGTAATTTGTCGAAATGTGCATATGCAGAAACTAAATTCACAGTAACTTCGGTTTTTGTTATTTAGACAAAACTAATCTAATTAAAATCCGTTTTACAAGTTACTTGTCTAACGCTCAAACAGCACCACGGCAAAAGTATGATAAAGATCTATTTGCCCCTTGGTATATAGACAATTTCAAAAACCTGTATCATGTATATACCATATATTTAACCGACAATAAAACAACGGCAGTAGAATACCGAAGGAACAAGGGAAGCGAAGACCACAAAAATCGAAGTCCAAGGACATGGCAAAAACGGCAACATGGAAATAAAAAGGCGACATCAAGAACTCCCATGAAAACCGGAAGTGACATCAGGTGCTCCGGAAGGGTAAACATGTCCTGCACCGCTAGCGACACCCGTAACTGACGAAGACAAAACTAAAATAACAGTGGAAGATTTACATCATGTTTACCATCTGCTAGAAAGTAATAACACTGTATTCAAAAGAATTACAACATTTAAAACTTGCAATTATCAAAATCTGAGAAATTATGTTAAAACTAAGGACCATCGCCCTCTTGCATAGCTTTGTCCTTAGCCAGTTTTGGCTTCTCTATTTAGAACCTATTGGTAATTGGCTATCTATTCTACACATATCTCGGTATATGGATCTCCAAATGTTTTGATTTGATCTGCACTGAAAATACACAAGATGTCGAAATGATCATATGCAGAAACTTAATTCACAGTAACGTCGGTACTAGTATTTTTCTATTTATTACAACTGGACTGATGACTCTGCTAGTGGACTGTTAGTCCTCGAGCGTATTTACCAACCTAGTAGTCAGTACTTCGGAGCTGGCCCGGAAACTGTTTTATGTGGAAACATTACTTACAATATCAATACTTCATAGATGTTGTTAAAACTAAGAAGTATCCGTTTATAGTCCTGTCCTGATTTAATTTTGGCTTTTCTATTTTGACCATATTGTTAATTTTTTTCAATTTCGGTAAACGGATTTCAAAAGAAATAAATAACAAATGATCTAAAAGATGGTTGAAAGGCAGGTCAATGCAATCGTACACAGAAAAGTATAGAACAAAATGTATCATATTTTACGCTAATAACTACATATTACGATTTTACTGTAAATTTGTTTTCTGCAGATATCGATTACGACAACTTATGTTTTCAGTGCAGATCAAATCAAAACATTGTGGAAAGATCATATAAACCTGATTGAGAAAAAGCAACAAATGGAAAGTCTTAATCAGATCAGGAAAAACTCTCTCTTGCTTTTAATAACTTCTACGAAAAATAGATATAACAAGCTTCAGTTGAGTTATCTTATGCATTTTTAGGTCAAAAAACTTACTTTTTAAGGTTTTAAATTTTTCCATTTTTCTTACAAACAACTCTATAAGCGTACTGTACGTGTTACTTTCTAGTCCTGTTCTTATGAATTTGAAATGAAACTTGTTAATCAAATCAACATACAACAATTCAGAAAAAAATCAGTTAATCTAGAAACAAACTGGATGGCGCATACAGTATGGTGATAAATTTGCTCAGCGCTGCAAAATATCCATTATCAGAAAGTCGCGAGACCGAGAATAAACGTGAAATACAAATGAACAGATAATCTAATTGAAATAAATAGCAGTGTGACATCTGATTAATATTGAATATTTCATTTTCCAAAATTTCTAACATTTGCGGTATTTTTTTTACATTTCAGTTAATATGTATCAAAAAATAGTCTTGGACCTTGTGACATTTTACCGAACTTTACTTGAAACAAAATATTAATTCTACGAGTTAAAATTTGAAAAGATATGGAGTAAACGCATATGAGACAAAGTTGCTACAAATACATGGCAATACCAAACAATACGACAACACTTTTTTCATCTTGAAGTCACCATGAGTTTTTGCTTATACTTCTTGGTGAGTTCAAGACCGCCCCTAGCACCAGTTTGAGCGGAATTTATTGCTTAAACATCCATGTTTGTCAACAATTTGAATGATGACCATTATCCACTAACTCTGGCAATGCATATAAAACATAATACATGTAATAGCAAATAATTAAAATACCAATGACGAATGGATTTCTGAATGGCATGAATAGATCAAATAAAACAATTTGTTTTCTTGACGATTACAGAACTTAACAAAGTAAATAAAAAAAAAAATCCTAAATCAAAAATCACGACAAAATATATATAAACGTGTATGTGGAGTAGGAACATGTTCTTGTGTGGTATGGATGTGCTTTAACAATATCATGTACCCCGTAGAAGCTAACACAATTTCTTACACGACATGATTAGCCCAGAAACGAAAAAAAAAACATCAATTCATTATAAATTTTGTATATACCAGAATACCAGAATATTACGATTATCCGTAATTGCAAAAAACAAAAGCGCCCTTGACAAATATTTCCACATTATGTATTGTCATTTTCTCTCATTTCAAGATTGTGGTCATGGAGCTAGCAGTCTACCTGTATTTGGTTTTATTCGGAAGTTTATACTATAAGGAAACGGGACAGATAAAGGGGATGTTTGGGTACCCATAACCCGGTTTAATTCCATCTGGCTTTTGCTAGTGCCGGGTACCAATTTCGGCTGTGTCGAGTTCCTATCGTTGTTTACGTTTGTCTTTTGTCTTATAAATTTTGTGTTTGTAGCATGTAATTGGAATTTTCCTGTGTAGTTCCCTAGCAGATTGTAGCATGTAATTGGAATTTTCTTCCATTGTAGATGTTTCCTGTTATCCCTTTATACTAAATATTACTTGTTATTCATTACTTCGGTGCTGACCCGAAAGCCGAATTGTAAATTCTAAAACCGAAGGATTAACTCCCTCCATCGTAGTTTTGTCCTTTGCTATATTTGATATAACTGATTATTCGGATTTCGTTTGGTTTTATGCATTTTAAACATTTTTTTGAATATGGATTTCCTTTGTTTGGGTTCTAGTGCTGCTGATGAGGAATTAATTTCCGAAATAGCCATACAGCTCATTAAAATGATTGCAGTTACATTTAACATGAGTTATGGTCTCATGTTCATTTACTCCATATCCTTTCCTAAAATATTTAATATAGGAGTTTGTCTTTTATTGCAGTGTGGAGTTAGTAAAACAAAAATTCCCCGTGGTAGAGATATATGCTCTTTATTTTTCTTAGATATGGTGTACTTGTACATGAGATAATATTTCACGTGTACACTTTGTTCAATTGCTATTGTCTTAATTGATGTAAATTCTAAAAACAAGGATTAACTCCCTCCATCGTAGTTTTGTCCTTTGCTATACATGTATTTGATATAACTGATTATTCGGATTTCGTTTGGTTTTATGCATTTTAAACATTTTTTGGAATATGGATTTCCTTTGTTTGGGTTCTAGTGCTGCTGATGAGGAATTAATTTCCGAAATGGCCATAAAGCTCATTAAAATTATTGCAGTTACATTTAACATATGAGTTATGGTCTCATGTTCATTTACTCCATATCCTTTCCTAAAATATTTAATAAAGGAGTTTGTCTTTTATTGCAGTGTGGAGTTGGTAAAACAATTCTCCGTGGTAGAGATATATGCTCTTTATTTTTCTTAGATATGGTGTACTTGTACATGAGATAATATCTCATGTGTACACTTTGTTCAATTGCTATTA
>MJUU01040888.1:37840-48883 GCA_002080025.1 Modiolus philippinarum
TTTTTTTTTCATTTTTCGGAGGAAGGTATTCTATCATAATAAAATTTCAGACTTATTATGCGGTGAATCAGCTATTTTATTGAGACAAAAGAGACAAAACTGTAAATTGAAATTGTACCAAACAGTGGTAAACTTATTTCAATTTTCAATTTTACGGCAGGTAAATTGACGATATCCTTAATATTGACAATTCCCAGTTTTTAAATCATGTCTACCCCCTTTACCCACAAGAACTGAAATTTAATAAATTAAAAAAATTATTCTAAATTCTACCCTTTTCTGGATCTAACTGAAATTTATGATGGGAGTTTTAACAAAATTTTGATTTCACTACTAAACATTACTAGCTCCATTAACGGGGTGTGCATATCCCAACTGGTACGATTCGGGTGCGTTTGTTGCCGATGCCTACTGAAATACACATATACTGGCCTCTCACTGATACTGTCGATTTCTACTGAAATACATGACAACCCTTTACAATATCCTTCAGTTTTTAGTTTGATTTTTCGACGTTTAACCAGCAGACTAGGTTCCTTGAGCAAACCGGCAGTTTAGCGTCGAGCACTCTTTTATCCATTTTTCTAAATTATGTTTTGTTATATATTTTTCCCTTTTCAAGGAACTGGTCATAGAGTTGGTAGTCTACATGCATTTGGGTTTATTTCGTTTGTTTATTATATTATAGGGGAACGGGATAGAGAAAGGATAGGCTGATGTACCCATAACCCTTCCGATAGCTTGCGCTAGTGCCGGTACCAAGTCTAGCTATCACGGGTTCCTATCGAAATATATGTTTGTCTCTGATTTGTAATGTGCTTTTTGGTGAATTTTGGTGGATTGTGATTGTAATTTTCGACCATCGTAGGTGTTCACTGTTTTCTTCAGTTTAAGCTTAAAACTATCGAACACTTTACTTACTATTAATTACATTTCATGAATATTCATTTGAATTCCGTCAATTTGATAGATGAACATCGCTCACGTGGCACATCAATGTGAAGTTCCCATGAAACACATTTGATCATATGACCACGTGGCAGACAAATTAGTAAAAAAAGAATCCCATTGTTCATGACGTACTAACTTTTTGATAAATTTATTTTTTATGATTTGGTTTTAAAATGTAATTATAAGTATTGAATGCATTATTTTGAAGTTTCATAGGGATTATGAAAGTGTTGACCGCTACCGCGCTTCATTGAAAATGTGCTTCGGTCAACACTGTCATTCCCCAATGAAACTTCAAAATAATGCATTCAATTCTTAAGTAACAAAAGCATATTATAAAAGTCTGTTCATGTTGCTTAGCTAAGTTATTAAAACCAATTCTCTTCTGACTGTGATAATTTAGCATTGTTACACGTATATATTATTATTAATACTTTTACTTCTAATGTTATGTGTATATTTATGTGTTTTGTATAATCATCTTATGTTTTACTTGACTGAGTTGTGTAATTTTGCAGTTTAGTATAAATGTTAGTGTTTTTGTGAAATCGGTGATTATGTTAAATCACTGCAATCACTGCACGAAATGATACATTTATTGGAAAATTAAATGCATCTTATATAAACATTAAATTTTTCAAATTTAGAAATACAATACAAGTTTATTTCTCTTGAAAACTTCTCATTTACCTTAAGTTAACATACAATTAAATTCCCAAATTTACACCCCAGTTAATGTCAAGTTTAAATTTGTTTAAACTTCAGGTTTAATACATATTAAACTTGTATAAACTACAAATTTAATTTCTGATTTAAAATATTTTAAATTTGTATAAACTAGAAATTTATTTTTGATTTAATATATATTAAATTTATATAAACTAGAAATTATTTTTGATTTAATATATATTAAATCTGAATAATTAAAATTTTAATTGACTATTTCTTACCATTAAAGGTTACAAGAGCGCAATTATTTGCAATGCTATTTCCATAGGGGAGTTCCACAGTTTGACAAAATTCTAAAAATAGTTGCACCGAAATTTCAGCCCAACGGGTTCTAAATATGACTAGTCCGTCAAAAGATCTTCCAAATATACGAATAAAAAAATAGGGGTTCATGAGGCTCAACTCTGAGTAAATCGGGGCTGAAAAAAGGCCCGATATTTTTGGGGGAAATATTTTGATTCACACCCTCGGCCGAAAAATGTCCAAGATTTTAGTCACAGATATAATAAGGAAATAAATCTTATATAATTTCACTTAATTTCAGTGTTATTTTTATTTTAGTACGTTTGTTTTGATTATCTACCAATCATGTGCACTGTTGCAATTAATTCTGAATTTCATCTTGGGGTAAAAAACTTGATGCATTCCGAATATCATGAATTGCGAACTTGTAACCTTTACTTTTGCTCAGAATGATAGAATTTTCACCTAAATAAATTTCTAGTTTTCTACACCTAATACAAGTACTTCTGCCAACATTTCAAAGAATATCCCAGTTCTGTTAAATTTATAGGAATTTTTAAGGACACCACCCCCCTTCGAAAAAAGTGAAGAAAAAATTACGTTTTCTGGAGATATTATCATAATCAACCAATCAAATTAAATCTTTTTAATTTAAACATCCAAAATTTCTTCCATTTTTCATCTTTCTTCCTTGTCCAAGTTGGAATTCAAATCGATGATTTTAACGTGTGTGACAATGGTTTATAGATATATGCTGTAATTACTTGCATCTAATATTTTTAAGACCTAAATGTTAAAAAATTGTCGAAGCAAATTTAATCGAATTTAATTAATTACAATCTGATAACTTAGAGTTTACGTAGCCAATTAATTTTGTTCTGCACATTGCCATTTCGATAACTAGTATTGGTGAAGAAGAAACAATAAAATACAAACTATAAAGCTAATTAGGTCAAAACTCTGTTAAAAGGGAAAAAATGATAATACTTTCAGATTTACAAAGTAAAATTGAGATCATCGGGTTTGTTTTCCGTTAATTTGTAAAATGTTTGTTTTTAATAATTTTATTAAATATGTATTTTTTTATGGTGAATAAAAGGATATGGAGTAAATGCACATGAGACAAAGTCTCTACAAATACATGGTACATATATACTTCAAAAATGGCCTGTAGTAGATTTGCGTTCTGGGCATGTATTGTTTGGATGGTTCAGCTAAGGACAGAGCCATGCAAATGAGAGGTACTGATTAGTTTAAGCAAAATTTTCTTAAATTTAGGGACCGACCATTTAACTTGAAAAAAAGGGGGTGTATTGTTTTTTTTGGACAGAAAAAAAATTCCCTTGTATCAACAATTTTTTTTTCAAAATTAACATTATTTTTGTCATCATTCTAGCAGCCAAAATATTTTTTCACATAAAATCAGCTCCAAAATATTTTTTGAAAAAAAAACTATAGCCCCCTTCCCCTTCAAATTAAATGGTCGATCCCTTAGATACTGAATGAAATTGCCTGTCGTAGTATATGATTGGCATGATTGGAAGGAAAGAATGGGCGCTGCTCTCACTTAACCACCTTTGCGTTTAAACTTACTGTATTTTTGTGCAAAAATTCGAGTATAGTTTTGTATGAAATATAATTTTAGGTGTTTTTCGTAACCAAATGGTATATAAATAGAAAAAAAATAATGTACATAAATGTTGTCACGAAAAAGCCATGTAATATATAATAGAAACATAATTCATGAATATTATTCATTTAAAATATATTACAATATTACATGTTTCTGTGGTGTTTTTGGTGTTTTAAAACTTACATGTTGAAACAATGGTGTCCTATATTATGTGTTGTTATATAAATTTGGGATATGTTTTAAGTAAAAACGGGTTTATTAATTCGTAAAAACAAACAAAGTAACACCAATAAATAGAAAGTAACACCCCGGCTTAACATCGCCCTCCTGCCTTATACATGAAAACATATTCAATTATTCATTTTGACAAATTATCAGTAAAATCAAAAGGTCAACATCAACTAATCTACTACAAGTGATTATTTCNGGATGTTCTTATAAGAAAACTTTTTCAAATCAGATATTTCTTACATATAAAAAACTTGATATAAAAAAAATCAATTATTTTGTGATGACAGAAAATCGTTTTTTGTTGTTGTTAATATCAGAAAACAATGTTTTTTTAAAGAAAAAATTAGGAATAAATAGCAAAAGAGAGCATCAAAGTACAATGACAAATAGCAATTCACACGCTGTGTGTAAAATGACACCAGTATGTAGACACTTTTTACTATGAATTTACATGATTTTATCCCATTTAAAAAAACAGTTTCAAATGTGTGAACATTCATATTTTTCAAAAGATTTTGGTAATATCAGAATGATGGGTATACACAATTTCACTGTATAAGGGAAGGGTCTGTAGAAGCAGAAAATAGTACAGTATAAAATGCATATCCTCTTTTCAAAATAAACGCTTCTGCATATTGAATATTTAATTCTTTCCAGTCAAAATTTATCATAAGCATAAAAAGATTTGGGAGTATACATGGCAAAACCATAAGATACTTTCCAATAATATTTAACCTGTAAAAGTAACTAAGAACCAAACCGTCCGTATAAAATGAATAATTCAAGGACAACGGGAACATCGAAAAAGCAAAGAAACAAACACATTAAATGAGTACGGCACAGAATAGAAAATGGAGACACACACATAGATGAACATTACAGGTCCGATAAAAAACCATTAGTGAGATCAGGTGCAAAGGTAGAGTAAGCATCTCCTGCTTCTTATAAGACACCCGCTGTGTTGAACATGTCAACTCCGGTAGTAAAGTCAAATTCCGGTAGAGGAAAAACAAACTTTAGTGGCAAAGAGAAAGATCTGTTGTCATCTGTGAAACAGACATCGCATAGCGGTCTACAAGATCGTGATGTCGACCGTAAAACTTCTGTAGTGATGACTTCAAGCTTGAGATAACACATCCTTGCTTACGTAGCCTATTTGTAAGCAACTGGGCTGTACTAAGAAAGTCATTGTATCAAATACAGGCCTTTGAGTAGCGAATGAGTTGGGAGATGTAAACTCCACATGCTGGCGCTTTTTAAATGCTGCTAGAAAAAAATGGAAATTGACTATTGGGAAATTGATAACATACAGCCTAGTTTATAGTGTATCCCTGTTGTCAATTTCAAGGTGAAGGTAAAAGAATGAGGCCGATGTGGAAGTATCTACAAGCTGTTTTGAATAGATAAGATGAAGAAAATCACCAAAGCGAGGGTTGTTCAGAGAAAAACTGGACCAGTTTTTTTTATCTTTATTTTGAAGAAGCCCTTTGATGAATTCAGCCTCATTCGAGTGAAGAAACAGATCGGCTAAAAGAAGTGCACAGTTTGTGCCCTGTTTCGAAAAATGCTATATTTCATGATCAGTAAAGCTTAAAGTTAGTTGCATGAATATATCTTTGTTATGATTTTCGTTTATTTATACCCAAATGGGTATTGAATAAATTTTAATGATTATAGCATACACCCTTTAGAGAAAAGACACTTAAACCTATGTGTAAACCTAATACTACCCTCGTTTTGTCATGATCTCAAAACATGAAGTTGGTAGCATGGATACATTTCTATTATGGTTTTTGTTTAATTATACCCTAATGTGTATTTATATAAAGTTTCGGTCCATAATTTTCCAGTAGTTTCCACTTGATTTGTTTTTTGTGTCTCATGTCCTTCGGCTCTTGACAACTCTGTTCAATAATATTGTTGGCACCCATATTTTCATAATAATAGCATACATTTTTCACAGAAAAAGAAATCAAACGAGGGAAAACCTCATACTAACCACCCCTTTTTTCCCATGATCATTGAAGCATGAAGTTGGAAACATGAATAATTTTTTATTAAAAAAAATATACCCTAACGTGTATCTATATAGAGATTCATCCATGATAATAGCATACACAAACTTCAGAGGGGTAAACATCCTACTTTCCACCTTTTACCAATGATCAGTTAAGCATGAAGTTGGTGGCATGGGTAAATTTCTATTATTATTGTTGTTTAATGGTTTCCTACTTTTTATTTATATTAAGTGTCACGACAATAGGATACATCCTTGGCAGAAAAAAAACTTCAACATGAGGGTATCCCTCATACTACTCCCTTTTTTCCATGAGGCATGAAGCTAGAAGTATGGATGAATTTTCATGATGATTTTTGTGGTGTTACAAAAACAGGATAACAGTAAACAACTACAATGGCCAGGAACTACAATCACATGCCACAATTCACAAGCGAACTGCACTATAAAAAAACAATAATGAAGACAAGAGACAAACATAAATAACGATAGGAACTCGGTATAGCCGGACTTGGTACCGGCACTAGCAAAAGCAAGTGGCAGGGTTTAACCGGTTACCTCCCCTTTCTCTATCCATTTTCGCAATAGTATAATAAATATGCGAATAAAACCCAATGCAGGTAGACTACTAATTCAAAGACCACTATCTTGGAAACGAAAAGCATATGACAAAACGTAACGTGATCAAAAATGTTAGAGTTTTTGATCGACAATATATAACTAAATACCGAAGTCACTGTGAATTTACTCTCTGCATATGCGCATTTCGACAACTTATGTCTCATCAGTGCAGATAAAATCTAAACGTTTGGAAGACCATCAACTCAAAAATGTTTAAAAACTGATAGAGAGCAAATAACCAAAGTGATCTAAACTTAAAGCCAAAATCAGCTAAGGACAGAGCTTTGCATGAGGGAAATACTCCTTAGTTTTCAATTAAATTTACAAAATTTTAGATATTGGAAGGTTTCAAAAATAATCGGCTTTTGGGTCAGCACCGAAGTACTGACTACTTGGCTGGTGAATACCCTCGGGGACAAACAGTCCACCAGCAGTGGTATCGACCCAGTGGTAACAAATAACTAAACACCGAAGTCACTGTGAATTTACTTTCTGCATATGTGCATTTCGACAACTTATGTCTCATCAGTGCAGATAAAATCTAAACGTTTGGAAGACATTAAACTCAAAGATGTTTAAAAACTGATAGAGAGCAAATAACCAAAGTGATCTAAATTTGAAGCCAAAATCAGCTAAGGACAGGGCTTTGCATGCGGGAGATACTCCTTAGTTTTCAATTAAATTTACAAAATTTTAGATATTGGAAGGTTTCATAAATAATCGGCTTTCGGGTCAGCACCGAAGTACTGATTACTGGGCTGGTGAATACCCTCGGGGACTAACAGTCCGCCAGCAGTGGTATCGACCCAGTGGTAACAAATAACTAAATACCGAAGTCCCTGTTAATTTACTTTCTGCATATGCGCATTTCGACAACTTATGTCTCATCAGTGCAGATGAAATCTAAACGTTTGGAAGACCATAAACTCAAAGATGTTTAAAAACTGATAGAGAACAAATAACCAAAGTGATCTAAATTTAAAGCCAAAATCAGCTAAGGACAGAGCTTTGCGTGAGGGAGATACTCCTTAGTTTTCAAAATTTTGGAAATTGGAAGGTTTCAAAAATAATTGGCTTTCGGGTCAGCACCGAAGTACTGACTACTGGGCTGGTGAATACCCTCGTGGACTATATTTGATGAGGAATAAATTTCCGAAATGGCCATACAGCTCATTAAAATTATTGCAGTTGGAGTTAACATATGTGTTATGGTTTCATGTTCATTTACTCCATATCCTTTCGTAAAATATTTATTACAGGAGTTTGTCTTTTATTGCAGTGTGGAGTTGGTAAAACAATTCCCCGTGGTAGAGATGTATGCTCTTTATTTTTCTTAGATATGGTGTACTTGTACATGAGATAATATCTCATGTGTACACTTTGTGCAATTACTATTATCTAAATTTATGTAAATTCTAAAACTGAAGGATTAACTCCCTCCATCGTAGTTTTGTCCTTAGCTATATTTGATATTACTGGTTATTCGGATTTCGTTTGGTTTATGCATTTTAAACATTTTTTGAAATTATGGATTTCATTTGATTGGGTTCTAGTGCTGCTGATGAGGAATAAATTTCCGAAATGGCCATACAGCTCATTAAAATTATTGCAGCTCGAGTTAACATATGTGTTATGGTCTCATGTTCATTAACTTCAAATCCTTTCGTAAAATATTTATCCAATTTGGAGGTCTTGTGTTTCAACAGACCATTGGAATTCGAAACTGTGCACCTCTTTTAGCCGATCTGTTGCTCCACTCTTATGAGGCTGAATTCATTGAAGGGCTTCTTCAAAATAAAGACAAAAAACTGGCCCAGTTGTTTAATTTCAGCTTCCGTTATATAGATGATATTTTATCATTAAACAACCCTCGCTTTGGTGATTTTCTTCATCTTATTTATCCAAAAGAGCTTGAAATTAAGGATACTACATATACTTCCACATCGGCTTCGTTCCTTGACCTTCATCTTGAAATTGACAACAGAGGTACATAACAAACTAGACTGTATGACAAACGCAATGACTTCACTTTTCCAATAGTCAACTTCCCTTTTCTTTGTAGCAATATTCCCAAAGCATCAGCATATGGAGTTTACATCTCACAACTCATTCGCTACTCAAGGGCTTGTGATCGTTACAGTGACTTCCTTGATACAGCTCAGTTGCTTACAAATAGACTACTATAGCAAGGGTATGTTATACAAAACTTAAAGTCATCACTACAGAAGTTTTACGGTCGACATCACTATCTTGTGGATCGCTATGGAATTTCTGTTTCCCATATGACAACAGATCTTTCCCTCTACAACTAAAGTTTGTTTTCCTCTATTGGATTCGACTTCACTACCGGAGTTGTCATGTTCAACAGGGCGGGTGTCTTATAAGAAGCAGGAGATGCTTACTCTACCGGTACACCTGATCTCACCCATAATTTTTTATTGGGTCCGTGTTGTTCATCTGTATGTGTGTCTTCATTTTTTTTTGTCCCGTACTCAAGTGGTGTTCTTGTTTCTTAGTGTGTCTGATTTTGCCATTGTCCATGGATTGTTCGTTCTTTTGATTGACGGTTAGGTTCTCACTTACTTTAGAAAGTTGGGTCAAAGAGTGTTCGCCGCTTAACTGTCGGCTAGCTCAAGGAACTTAGTCTGCTGGTAAAACACTGTCGCACTACGGAAGAAAAATCAAACTCAAAACTCCCCGAAGGGTTTGGTAAAGAGTCATCATGTATTTCAGTAGATATCGGCAGTGTCAGTGATAGGTAAGTTTGTAAAGTCATCGGCAGTGTCAGTGATAGGTAAGTTTGTAAAGTCTTCAGGTCCTTGGAATCGTCAATGTACCTGCTATAAAAATAGGTAAAAGGTAAAATATATTTAGGTTAAAAATCAATAAGTTAAGATTTTGATTAAAAATTTCATATAATTTAAAAACATATTAATTTTTGACCCCAAAAATATCTCATCACAAGAAAAACTTATGTTGATCTTGTCAACCAAGGATAACCCATGAAAACCTTTAGGTTTATTTCCAATGGGATTCTTCAAAAATAAGTATTAACGTAATATAATTTATTAAATAAATATTTCTGAGGTCAAAGTATTAATAGCAGGCGAAAATGGTAGCGCAGTTGGTCTTTCAGGTGGAATCAATATGATATCAGTTCTTCCTAATACCCAATAAGTGACATTTCACTTCCTTTTTAAATCGAGTTAGGTATGTGAGATATTTGATGGAATCAGGAAGTGAGTTCCAATCTTGGATAGAAATGATGTTGATTCTGTGCCTTTAATCTTAGGCATTACAAAATTAAGGGACTTGATCGGGTATTATATTTATGGTGTTCATTTATTTTTACAAAGTTGTTTTTTAGATATGATGAACATTTATTATTAAAGATTTTATGCGCGTGGTTCAGTCTTAATTGTTTTACTCTTTGCACCATGTTCAGATATTTCAGACTTTGTAATTCCGGTGTTCCTATAGTCTCTCTTGGCCCGAAGTTTTTGATGAATCTTACTGTTTTATTTTGAGTCACTTGTAGTTTTTGTTTTAAAGATTTAGAAATGCCTGCATACCAGGAAGAACATGAATAGTCAAAATGACATTGGATAAGAGCCATGGATAATGTTTTCGTCGTTTCCGATGACAGACAATTCGCTTTTCTATACATAAATTTTAAACGAGAGTTTTTGATCAATTTCAATACCAAAATATTTAATGCAACTCTGTGATATGATAACATGACCATTACAAATAATTTGAAATTCCAATATTTTGGTTAATTTCCACCTGGTCCAAAGAGTATGCACTCAGTCTGACCAATTTGAAGGGATAATTTGTTGTCAACAAGCCAAAGGCTACATGATTCAAGTTCTTTGCCGAGTTTGTCGGCTATAAAATCAGGATCCTTATGTGAAAATAGAATAGTACTGTCATCGGCATACAAAAGAAGTTTACAATCAGGATTGATACTACACAGGCAATTGTGCCTCGCATGAAATTCATATGAAGAATTTTCGCATGAATTTGATGTGAAAATCGTCCGAAAATGATGCGTAAATTTCAACATGTCATTTTCGTGCGATGATTTCATGTCATTTTCATGCGAAATTTTGGCATGAATATCACATGTAAAAAAAATACATGCGAAATTCATATGAAGAATTTTCGCATGAATTTGATGCGAAAATCATCCGAAAGTGATGCGTAAATTTCAACATGTCATTTTCATGCGATGATATCATGTCATTTTCATGTGAAATTTTGACATGAATATCATATGTAAAAACATACATATGAAATTTACATATTAAGATGTTCTTCATATAGATTTTTATTTCCTTTACGCATGAAATTTGGCCGATTTTTTTTTCGCATGAAATTAATGCAAATATGAATACATACATGTAAATTATACAGTTAAAGTAATCTATACATTCCAAACCTTAAGCAACAATTTCTTTTAAATGCAGTTATACCAGTCCATTTATAAATAATTGGATTTATGACCTAAATCAGCAGCAAAAATGTTTGGATTTAATTGCATCTGCATAGTTGACAAATGCATTGCATTGGAGAAATGTCAATTCCAAAGTGTATATACTTTTTCATGTAGCTTGGA
>MJUU01040889.1:0-26976 GCA_002080025.1 Modiolus philippinarum
ACTTAAATAAAAACAGCTTCAAAGAAATAGAATTATGATATGTTCGTTGCAGTCGAACATTGATGGCTGGAACACCCGAGGGACCGACTGAAACAGTTCGAGCTAGTGGGACTACAGCTTTCCAGATCGTATTATGTTTAAACTTGATCAAAGGGACCAGAAAATGGTTTCGAGACATTCATAATGTTTGAGCTTTTGCAAATCCAGCCATCGAAGTTCTACTGTATAACGTCTGGCTTCACAGTAAAATATCTGTATATTACACAATTTTCACTAGATATCATTTCTTTCGGAAAACATGTCTCGTCTCATTCAAAGTTACATCGACAAATAAATGAAGCTGTATTTTGTGACTTCAAAAAGTACTTAAACTTGACCAAAATTTATATGAGTAAAGACAACCACATTGAACAAGTCTCGACTGATCGAAAACACATTTACCTTACTGCAAATATTCGTTAAAACTCATTGGGTTATATATAGCTATTCTATAATTTTCTGTGAAAACTGTGATCAAATTTGAAAAGAGTCGAATAACTTTCGTAATTAAATAAATTTTGAACACTTTCGTAAATTACGTGTATATGTTTTGTAAAATGTTAGTTCTAATTGAAAACGTTTCTAAAAATGATTGTCAATGGGCGAATTTCAAAAAATATAAATATCTTAATAAACCCCTATACATTTAGCTGATATTTTTGTAATGTGGTATTTGGTCCTAGAAACAGACAAAACATCAAATCTTGTTAAAAAATTATATTTAGCAGATGATTTTTTCGACATAGTCATTTCCTTGATTAAATTGAAAATTTCATAATATTTTACCACAATCAAAATGTTTCAATTTCTCGTTTCAACATTACATTTCTCCTAAAATTGAGACATCTTGATCTCAACAACATTCGAACCAAAATGACTACTTTATATTTAAATCTATAGGTACATGTAAATGAAATGAAAAATACTAAGAAATGCTAATATGAGGTTACAGAATCGGTTTAAAATTGCTAGTAGCACTATTTTATGTTCTCTTTTTTCAATGATAAAAATTAAATGATTTTGTAATAAGAATAATGTCTTTATTTCATTTCAAAACATTTATATTACCGACTAGGAAATAGTCACTATTCGACATCAATAATTGTAGGAAATAAACTAATACCTGAAAATTTCAGGCAATAATTAAATGTCGATGCATTAGCTTATTGCCTAGGAAATAAGCTTCATGCCTGATTTTGATTATTGCTGCTAACATATATATCCATTCTGAAAAGTGAACAGAATCACATTTATTCTTAGTAAATCGTTGAATTATCCTTCTCGTAAGACAGTCTCAAATTAGTGTTTAAAAATGGCGTATTAGCAAATATTTGTGTTAAGATTACGGACATTTTCGTTTTTCTGCTTTTCTAATTTTGTTTATGTCTTTATATAGGTCGTTCATTCATTCAGACGGTTTGTGTGGTTTACTACAAGTGTTGAGAACCAGATCGTCTCGATAGAGAGAATCAAGGAATATTCAGAAATGCCTAATGAGGTAAACTTATATAAGCTGAACAAGGGACAAATATGTTCATGCTAGTAATCATTGCATATAAAAAACCTGTATTATTAAAATTGAAAAGACAACAGGAAAGACTTCCAATACTTTAGAATCTAAACCATAATACAAAATCCAGCAGATACATCAACAACAAAAATGCAAATGAATAACAAAAGACAAACGTTAAAAGATGACGGCACAAGCAAAATGCAGCCATTAATAGATTTTAAAGCCATTTTGCTAATAAATCGACCTCTTTAATTCATATTAAAAAGAATCACAAAAATTTCTAAAATTAATATTATCCTACATTCTAATATAACACCCATCAATTGCTTTGTGCCCAAACCCGTGGTAAAAATAACATTTACTTATTGTACCCCACGCAACGGAAGGTATATAGTTTTTGACTGGTCCGTCTGTCTGTCATCACTAAGGGGTACATCATTTGTCCGGATAACTCCTACAGTTTTTAAGATAGGAAGTTTTTATTTTGCAGGGTGATTGTGCATATATCAAAGATATGCATGCTACTTTGATTTTGTTTTTTGATCATTTTTGACAAAAATACACATTGATGAACTTTGTCATTTTTATGCATAATATTGCTTGTAGGGTACATCATTTGTCCGGAAAACTCCTCCTATAGTTTTTAAGATGGGACGTTTTTTATTTCGCAGGTTGATTGTGCATATATCAAAGATGTGCATGCTTTTTTTATTTTGATTTTTGATCATTTTTGACAAAAATACACATTGATGAACTTTGTCATTTTTATACATAATATTGCTATAGGTACATCATTTGTCCGGATAACTCCTCCTACAGTTTTTAAGATAGGAAGTGTTTATTTTGCAGGTTGATTGTGCATATATCAAAATTGTGCATGCTACTTTGATTTTGATTTTTGATCATTGTTGACAAAATTACCCATTGATGAACTTTGTCAATTTTAAGCATAAAATTGCTTATAAGGTATATCATTTGTCCGGATAAATCCTTCTACAGTTTTTAAGATAGGAAATATTTATTTTTTATGTTGGTTGTACATATATCAAAGATATGCATACTACTTGGGTTTTGATTTTTGATCATTTTTGACAAAATTACACATTGATGAACTTCTTCATTTTTATACAACATGTATATAATATTGCTAATAGGGAACTTTGGAGTTCAATAATGCAGGATTTTCTGATATGTAGGGTCGTGGGGTATGTGAGCTTGCTCACTAAGGTTCTTTAATTGGTAACGTAATTAACGAATGACGATACTTTCGATTACGTCAAAGAGTTTTACATCATTTTTTGCAACATCACAGACCAAATTACGCCGTTAAATAGTGTTTCACTAATATGTACATGGACGAAGTCTCTTAACGTTGTAAGTGTCCTATTAGAATTGACAGAATTAACAGTAGCCATATATTTATATTACTTTTACCACGGGCTTGCACTTTATGGTGATAATTTACCTCTCGCTGGTCGCTAATGGTAAAATATTCGCCATAAAGTGCCAGTCCGTGGTAAAAATAATATAAACATATGGCTACTGATAATTATTTCTTAAGTATCAACGATGATTCTAGGTAACGACAGTTGTTGTAGAGAACCCAATACATAATAATTTAGTGAGAATGCAGAAATTAATATTTGTTATTTTTCCATTTCATTCGAAGTTACAAACAGTATCTGTTAGCTGTATAAAAACGTATATGTATTACAGTGAATTTGTAAAATTAGGGAATTTGTAAAATCACTGAAAATTCAGGGATTTTGTAACATCACTAAATTGGACAGTGGGTTTGCAAATAATCAATTTACAAATTTACTGAAATATCAATCTTCATTTTACTGATTCCTTGGTCATATGTAAAATATTTTAACAAACAATATGTTTAAAATAACTAAATACCGAAGTTACTGTGAATTTAATTTCTGCATATGCGCATTGTTACAACTTATGTCTCTTCAGGGCAGACGATAGAGAACAAATAACCAATATGATCTAAATGTCAAGCCAAATTCAGCTAAGGACAGAGCTTTGCACAAGGGAGATACTCCTTAGTTTTCAACAAAATTTACAAAAAACTTAGATATTGCAAGGTTCCAAATAAAATCGGCTTTCGCGTCAGCACCGAAGTTCTGACTACTGGGCTGGTGAATTCCCTCGGGACTAACAGTCCACCACCAGAGGCATCGATCCAGTGGTAACAAATGACTAAATACCGAAGTTACTGGGAATTGAATTTCTGCATATGCTCATTTCGACAACTTATGTCTCTTCAGTGCAGATCAAATGTGTACCAGATAAAGAGCCCAACATTAGATAATAAAATTAACGTGTCAATATTTGTATTTAATATAATTGAACTTTTTAATTATTCAGAATATTTTTCAATTCAATGCAATAATTGGCACTGGAAGCAATATTACAAAACTCGGGGTAGTTTTTCTTTTGAATACCTCTTCAATCAAGAAAGAAAGGGAAAACTAAAGTATAAAAATAATTAAATAATTCAACAAATATAGGACTATTATGATCTTGTTCGAAAATTTGAACATACGTCATTTCAGACTGTGTACCACAGTTTAGGTTGTAATAAAACTATCCTAGATTCACATCACCCCTGTCCAAATTTTCAACCCAACTCTGAGAATTGTTATTGATTTTTGCCAAATTATGTTCTTTTTCTTCAAAATTAACAACATTTTTACCATAAATGATAAAAAATAGGACATGAAATTTACCTGCCTCTGGTGGATTTTACAAAAAGTTGGATGGAATTCTAGGATTTTTTATAATAGCCTTATTATATAAAATCCTTAAAAGATAAATCATACAATTCCACTCTTGAGACTCTTGTTTAGGGAAATGACATGAATATGCAAATGTAATGAGAATGCTTTTTGCAGTAAGTTTTATGACATTTTATATCCTGGAAAGCTTAAAACAGACTTTAAATGTGGATTGCAGTGAAAGATGATACGACTATCTCCTGAACCAATGTACAATATAAATGGCTACTGACACATTGTCATTTTAAATCGAAAAAATGCTAAGGCTAGAATATAATGTGACCCAATTGAAATCTAATTAAGACGAATCTGTAAAAACAGCTGCTTAATTTGGAGCCTTTTTAAACTTCTTTTGGACAATGGTACGTCTAAATCAGGCTAATACTATATAAAGTGAATGAAAAAAAGAGGTGACATACCTTTTATTTCTATACGGAATGATTAACTCAGGTTTTCAAATTGCATTTGTTTTTAAGATATATGGTTATTTTTTCATAAGTAAGTTATAGCAATAGCATTGACCAATATTTTTATATGCAGTTTTATGTGAATTACAATTAAGGGTAGAAATCTTGGCGTGCAAATACTTTTGTGCAAGATATGGTCATCTATTTCAATTTCGTTTGACTATTAGAATTGATTTTGTTTTATATTTATTTTAATACACCAACATTTTTTCTCGCAAAATTAACATTCTTATTAATCAGTTATTTTGTAAAATCCCTAACAAGATTTTCAGGGATTTTACAAAATCCCTGGCAATTTCAGTGATTTTACAAAATCACTAAAATAGTCGGTGGTTTTACGAAATCATTAATTATTTCAGGGATATTACAAAATCACTGATTTTACAAATTCACTGTAACATATGCACACTTTTGGCCGACGAACTCATCAATTGCATTTAAACATTTAGTATTTGTTGCTTTTAAAGGATAAAGATCGAGGTTTAAAATTGTATGTTTCTTGATTTTTTTTCAATGTTTGATTCAGAGGCGGTATCCACGGACTTTCACTCTTGTGTGAAAAAGGTCTGTTAGATTATATGTTTATACCCCCCCCCCCCCCGCTTTAGCGGGTGGTATATAGTGATCATGGTGTCCGTTGGTCCGTTCGTTATTCCGTCCGCAATAGGGTACATACTTTGTGGCGAAAACTCCTTTTTGACCACTTGGTGAAATTCATTGAAACTTTCACAGAAAGATCAGTTCACATTTCCATTATGCACTAGCTATGTAAATTTTTACTTTAACTTTTTTGGGGGGTTTACTTCTGGAATCAAATGGGGGAGTGGGGTATGTATTTCTGAGCTTTGCTCAGTTTTTTCTAGTTTATCCTTTATGTCTGGATGAATTGTATCGGTACGGAAATTTGGTGCTGCTCGTGTTCTTTTCTACATATCGTTTCATGTTATTTTACCAAACTAGTGATTTCCCGAAGTTATCTGTTCATTATTTTTGAGAAACTGGAAGACTGGTACTCAGGATATTAATTATTTCTTTTTTTTTTACAAATTACAAACACTCCAACCATGATTTGTATACAAAATATTTCAGAAAATCTATTATTTTCTATCAAAGAACTTGTATAAACTTTTTGTAAATTCTCCAAGTCATAATGGTAGCATGCAGAAAAATCAGATAACAAAACGTGCTTCTGTTGACAAAATACCGGTAGCTGCCTGCACATCTGTATAAATATGCATGTTAATTCTTATTTTTGTATTATTTTGATAACGTATTTTACCCAATAGTTTACCTTTTCAGTATTTAGTAGATTGAAGGTTTTTTCAGTAGAAAAGAAGACAGGTATACACTGTTTCTATTCTTATATCATGAGAATGTAAGAAGAACAAATTATTGAAAAAAGAGAGGATTTAACAAGTTTTTGCACAAATTCGTGCTTTTAATGTTTTTTGCAGGCCGAATGGGTTATAGAAAAGACGAAACCGGTTAAAGATTGGCCACAAAAAGGATGTATTCAATTTACAGATTATGCTGTTCGTTACAAGGAAGGACTTGATCTTGTTCTTAAAGGAATAACCTGTAATATACAACCAGGTGAAAAGGTAGGGAAAATTGGTGTACGTTTGAGAACACCAGCGTGAATGACTGTAATTGCTGCTTGTGTGAGCATCAAAAATGAAAAAAGCAGAAATAGTCACGTTACCTCCACATCGGAAATTTTAAGATCAATGGAAATCTTTATGTCAACCTTTTAAAATTTGAATGATAGCAACATTTTGTGAACTGTGTCCTGCATATGGATGATGGATTGGCAACAGTGTGGAATTTTATAATGAGTTTGTTACAATTAAATTCCGTTAAATAAATGTACAGTGCTCCCTCATTATATCGCCCCTCTTTAATGGCAGTCCCTCAACTTATCGCCAAAAATTTTCAAGGTATATTTTTCAAAAAGTTGCATAGTTTCTATGTAATTCATTCCCTCGATATATCGCTACCCTCACTTATCGCCAAAAAATTTCCCTGGTCCCAAAGGTGGCGATATAACGAGGGTGCACTGTATCTGAATTTTTCAATTGCTTTAAAATGCACAAAATAATTATGCATATTTTAAGATGCTTATTGAAAAATGATTCATTAATGGATCGTTCCGTTACATGTTCTATACATCCCAATCTCGTGAAGAAATTGTCTGGGGTATTTTGCTGTAGGCTAAACACAAAGCAAATTGTCCAATTTTAACAAACGACAAAAGCAGAACGAGTGACGACGATCTTTGTACAGATAAACAACTAGAAATCTTAAATTGATCCATGTAAAATAAGTACAGTAAAGTTGAGTTCTTCAAAACATTTTTGGTTGACCAAAAATGTCTTCAAATACATCGGTCATGAATTGCATCATGGCGACATACAATGATTAGCAGTGTTTTCTTTAATGAAACTTAATTTCTGTTTAAGAACACATGTAAATCTAAAGTCTCTGCTACAGCATTTGTATTTATTTGTAGATTGGAATTGTTGGAAGAACAGGAGCAGGAAAAAGCTCGCTTACAAAATCTTTGTTTAGAATAATTGAATCAGCAAGAGGTTCAATTAAAATTGATGGCATTGATATTGCTACAATAGGTTTACATGACCTAAGATCAAAGATTACTATTATTCCGCAGGTATGATCATTTTCCACAATGCACACATAAACAATGCAGTATTTTTTTTTCAACCATTTACATTTTTTTAACATAAATCAACATGAACATTTGTAATTCATGAAAAAAAGTGAGATGTTTTTTGAATAACATATAGAATCAAGCAATGCCGAACACCTAGTATGAATACGGAGAAATGAAAAAAAAATCTCTTATTAAAACCTGATATGAAACAATATAACTCGGTACTAATTCCTTTTCCCTAATAACCAACAATTACATGACATAAAGAAGGACCCAATTTTTGAAAACAAAAATTTTTATTAATTAACTTTGTATCAAGCAAGTTGCGACTGTCTGCCCAAGCGAAAATTTTCCAAAGTTTATATATCATTTGCATATATAAAGTTTATAGATCATTGTTTTGTCTTTGGTTTTCAGTGTTCCCGTTTTTTGCCCGTTTTGCCATGTCTTTGGACTTAGATCTTGTAATTTTGACATCCCCTGTTCCTTTGGCATTCTGCTGCGGTTTTAACATTCTTGAGTTGCCAAATGTAACCTGTCTCTTGGTAGCAAAAAAAAAACCAACAACAAAAAACATATTCTCCTTCTTGTGGCTGAAAGATATTGCTCAAGGTGTTTTGGCCATCATAAAGCTAAAAATGATAAATATTCACAGTGCACCCTTCTTGAAAATCTTTAGCTGACCAGACTGGCAGAGAGTCAACTAAGTAACAACTAATTTTAAAACATTCTAAATAACCATTTATTTGGTACGACTGGATCAGTAACTGTACATTTTGACTTTAAGTTTCTATAGGGTCTTCGCCAGCCAGTAATCATTTACATCGGGTCTGGTACAACAGCAAAATTTTATTGTGAATTTAGAATGTATGTTTTTGTAAAGTTTGTTTTATCTAAGAATATCTAATTCTAGTACAGTTATATTTTGCTCATGGATCTTTTTTTTTCTTTTATCTTTTTAAAATAAGTTGTAGAAATGCGTATATGCAAAAATAAATTTACAGTTACTTCGGTATTCTGTATTTATTCCAATCCTATTGGTTAGTTGGTCTCATATGTAGCGGTACATCTTTTGGGTTTATCTTCTATATATTTTGTCTTATGTGCACCAAAGAGCTTAAATAATCGACATGCCCATCTTTAGAAATTTAATTCACTTTTAACTTTTTTATTAATGCATAGGTTTGGGTACCCAAAAAACCGGTTTAAGCCTACCGCTGGCTTTTGCTAGTGCCGGTACCAAGTCCGGCTGTCCCGAGTTCTTATCGTTGTTGAAGTTTGTCTTTTGTCTAATTTGTGTTTTTCCTGTGTGGTTCCCTAGCAGATTGTGGCATGTAATTATAATTTTGGGCCATTGTAGGTGTTTTCTGTTTGTCCCTTTTATTTCATTTAAAAGAACTGAAAAAGAATGATTTCATTACATAATTATTTCGACGATCTATGTCAACAATAAAAAAGTGAGAACCGGAACGTTAATCTTGAACGAATAATCGAAGGACAATGGCACAATTTTACAAACAAAGAAACAAAGACATAACAAAAGTACGACACAGAAAAGAAAACTGAAAACACACACACACACACACACACTCATAAAAAGATAAAATTAGTGAACTAAAATATAGATTACAGTGACTTACATTTTTTAAGTGCATCAGATCTGCATCCAAATTACATTTGTAAAGTGAAGTTTTTTCTTTCGTTATTTTTTTCTGTTCTTTGCAATCTATTCACATGCCTTAAGGTTGTAGACCTTGGGGTATTGGGAGATAACTCTGTTTTTCACGTTTTTCATACCCGAATGAATAAAAAGCACCATTGAGGTAGGTATGATTAAAATTTGGAAATGGTATTTTTTTTTCACACAGCCGATAAATATTTCTTTTTCATAAAAATTTAACACCCTTTATCCAGTTATCTATTAAAAAATTCATTAGCTCTTCATTTTATGCAAAGATATCTAAAAATAAAAGAAAATTACAAAAGTCAGAATTTTCGCAAGAGAGATAATTTCAAGCATAGATTCGAAATTTTATTCATTTTTACATACTGTATTCTGAATTAAGAAAAGGGGGAACGGTAGATTTTTTTCTTAAATTTTATTGCATCTTACATATACTTATTTTCTTTAACGACTCGGTTTTTTTTACAAGAAGTGCTTAATACTCATCAAAATTGAGCAAAATTTTCAGCTTATGTTGTTCAGATCATCCTTATATTTCAGTTTTAACTTCAAAATTTATAGTATACTTCATTCTTTCTTTCAAACTTGTTCAAACAACAGAATTTTGCATTTGAAACATTTTTATATCAAATACTATTTTAATTATAGCTTATATTGTACACTAAAATCAAGTCCTGAACGGACCGAATAAAATGTGGAAAAAGGATACCTTTGATGACCACTAGACAGAAAACGGAGCGGTAAAAATTCTAAAAATTTCCTTAAATTTTCATGACCATTTATTGTTTAAATACTGCAATTATTAAAAAAAAATTAAACGAGTGCAAATTAATTTAGGCTTACCCAGGTCTACTCCCTTAAATTTATCAAAACTTTACATATGTAAGAAAATTGTAGCTGTTTCGTATTTATATTGACAGAGTCCTGTACTATTTTCCGGAACATTGAAAATGAACCTTGATCCTTTTGAGGAATTTTCAACAGAAAAAATATGGGAAGCCTTGGAACACGCACATTTGAAAACATTTGTTAGTGGTTTGAAAGATGGACTAGACCATCATTGTTCTGAAGGAGGTGAAAATTTGAGGTATGCAAGACTACCATTTTTTTTAAATATAGAGAGCAGAAAAGTTGGTATTATTATTGAGGTTGAGTGGATTGTTATTCTCCACAAGAAGGTGACACAGTTCTGCGATTAAATAAAATTATCAATATTGGAAGAGTTCTCGGCCTTTTCAGAGAAAAGATGACCGAGTTAGGACGGGCTCAGGTGCAATTGTCTTCAGTAAATAATCGAGCAGTTTATCAACAGTACACACAAATGGCGTGACCTCACAATAGAGCATATGTTAAAAGGGACATTGACTTCCCATCTATATTAAACATTTTTAATGACAATGAAATTTGAGTTATGTAAGAATAAGGTTTTTTGATATAGAAAGCATAAAATGAGGAATTCATTGAACGTTGTGTGGATTTTTATTTTTTAAGAAGTTGACAGTCATAACTTTCATTGTGATGAAGGACGCGTAACATTAAGGGACGAGTAAACGCCTATTTAAGAGGTAAGACGGTTAGAACGAGCTCATGTGCACTTTACTCCGTAAATAATCGAGCAGGACTGTTTATTAATTGTATTCATCGACGAAGCACCACCAAAAGCGTGACCTCACAATGGAACATATGTTAAAGGGAACTTTGATTTCGCATCTGTATTAAAGGCTTTGTGACAATGAAATAAAAATTACGAAAGAAATATCTACTTACATTTGATCAAAATCAAAGATCGTTATATATTCACTCATGTAAGAAGTTCCTTGTGTCGGTCTGTCGTTTCGTTGCGCTTCTTTCAAGAAGACTTTTTTCATGAAAACATATTCAAATATATTATCTGTCCTCAATATTATGAGTAAGACAATTATCTTAAATAAGTCAAAACACATTGCTTGAAGAAGGTTACAACCTAAAAAAGGCCAGAACATAAACACGTGTACAGCATAAAGAAATTTACTGTTTGTATGCACACTTCGGTAGTTTTTTGTATAGTAACCATCTAAAGTAAATCAGCTTATTATTATTTTAAATGAGATGTGTTAACAATAGAAAAAAGGGGAATGTGTCAAAGAGACAACGACCCAGAGGGGAGTAATAACAACTCAAAGCCACCATAAGATCTTCAATGAACGGTGAGAAAACCCCACACCCAACGGCAGGTCGGAGTCGGCCCCTGAACAAAGAGCAATCAAGTCCAGCGAAATAAACACCATCCTTCACTTCTATAGACATAAAGTAAACTAACTAGAAAGGACAAGACACACAAAGGCTTAATAAATTCCTGACTTAGGACAGGCGCAAACCTGCTGCGGCGGGGTTAAATTCGTTTTCTTGGATCCAACCCCCCCCCCCCTTATGTGTGGTGAATGGCTAAAAATAAATACACAAAAAGACTCACAGTAAAAATCAAACTAGAAAAAAGTCCAACTTACCAAGACGAGTACCCTTACAATGAAGTACACAAAACATGAAGACAATACACACAGGTACTCTCCGGACAAATGCTCGCAGCTACTGACAGCTAGCTAAGGACATAATTTCCGTTGACTATGATATCAATACTGTTTTGAAGGAGGTCAGGAGATGCTTACATATAAGATTATAATAACTGTTCTGGTGATCACGAGTGTCCTACGTATTCAGACATGTAAACTTCACCTCTTTCATTTCTCCTTTACCTCTGATAGATTAAATTATAAGAAATGTTTGCTTATAGTTTTAATCGCTTATATTTATAAGTAGAATGCATTTACATTTAGACAGTTGTTTTGTTTTTCAGTGTTGGTCAGCGACAGTTAATTTGCCTTGCAAGAGCTTTACTACGGAAGACAAAAATCTTAGTCTTAGATGAGGCCACTGCCGCTGTTGACTTAGAGACAGATGATCTTATACAAAAGACTATAAGAAGGGAGTTTGATGATTGCACTATACTGACCATAGCTCATAGGCTAAATACTATAATTGACTATACAAGGTATTTTATCTTTGCTAAGATATCATTAGCAGGTAATGCATGTTCACGTGACAGTTAAAAGCATTATAATATATTTTAATAATCCAAAGTTTACCTCAACAGATTTGAAAATTTTAAAATATTATAGCTAACATGGCTATGGCCAGGGTGAGGTTTTGTTTTCACTTGTAGACCGTCGTCCGTCCGGTGTAATTTTTTTGTTAAAAAATCTCGTGCTCTTAAACCACTCAGCCAAATTTAACCAAAATTCGCGTAAATCATCAACAGGGTATGGTATCTTAAAACCGTGTTTTCTGTTTAGTCTAAGCTGACTGCCTTTTTAAAAAATAGAACATAGGGGTAAATGCATTTTTCGCAAATAACTAAAAATTAAGCTATCAAAAGTCTGACATGAGTAAAAATTATTAGCATTACAAGATCAAGCCACTGTGTAATTTTGAAAAAGTAAAATTTTAGTAAAATTTTCAAAATTTTAATGCTTTTATGTTTTATTAAAGGTCAAGTTCAATTACAAAAACGTCTCCTTTGAGAGTAAATTGACAAATGGAACCATATAGAGACAACCGTCCTCACTTGGATTCCTTCAAGAAAGGTGACTATTGGAGTGTACCCTTTTGAGAATATGTGCCAGTGAGAAAATAGTTTAACTTGTGATAATACAACATCAAATTCTTTGATGACCTCGAAAATAAAACCGTTAAAAATTGGAGTTATTTTGACTGTGTATATTAGCTATAGCCCGGGTGAGCAAAAATGGCTCCTGGGACCCACTTTTTGGACAAAATATTCCCATTATGCAGTTACGTTTTTTTTCAGATAAGCGATATCATACAAGAAAATGTAGTGTGCAGTTAACGATTGTTGTTTTGAATATCAAAGAACTTTTTAATTTTATGTCATTGAAACCAAGGGATGTCATATTGAAGAAAAAAATAGAGAAAAAATAAGTAACTAAAGGACACGACACATAAAATATTAAGAACATGAAAAGATTATTATCCTCTACTTATTTAAGACTTGCTACAAATCACAATGCAAGGTCAATAAGCCACCACAGCGTAATTAAAGAATATTTTCATCATCTTTTAATATAATGTAATTATTCTTAGGATTCCTATTGATGAGCTGAAATGTGCCTTTTATAACCATCATTTTTACTAAAAGTACATTTTTTTTCATTTCAGAATAATGGTGCTTAATTTTGGCTTAATAGAAGAATTTGATACACCAACAAACTTGTTGAAAAACTCCTCAAGTATGTTTTATGGAATGGCAAAGGATGCAGGACTTGTTTGATGAGAAAGAATTTTAGAATGCGATAATTAATGTGACTAGCATTAAAAGGCATAGCTTTGAATATAACTGTCAAAAAGAATCGCATTTACCTGTGAACATACATTAGTGTTTTTAAACGTGTGACTATTTTATCCTTACAAGATCTTCCCATTTTTTTTATCATAAAGAGTTTTTACTGTGATTCGTTCTTTTCTGTTGCGTTTTCAGTTTAGTATTATTGAACATATTCATGCAACAACAGGTTAACATTCATGAAAAATCACCAAATGATAGCTGAAACAAGGAAAAGGAGAATCTGCACTTGAGTTGCAAATTGTTGAATGGAATTTGAAGATTTCAGTAAGGTTACAATAACCCCTTTAATAGTAAATTATATTGCCAATTACAAAAGACTGATGATCCAAAACTTCTACTAAAATGCTGTATTCATGCTTAATGGTGTTTTATACCAGAATAACTTTAGAGAACGATATACATTGAAGAAGGTGTACGGAGTCATGAGATATCTTGTATCTTTCATGTACTTAAACTTTTAGTATTCTTGATAAACAAATCTCTAAAAATGCAACATTTGTCCAAAACCAAAATTCCAAAGGTTGTCGTTGGTGAAAACTGAAATTACTATAAGTGATATGAGGGAGGGATTATCAGGAAGGTAGCTTTGGGTATTTAGGAAACCATGATGCACATTCTGCTTATATCGAACTCGGATTTATTTTACAAAAAACATACAAGAAATAAAACGGACAAAAGGAAACACCTTCAATGGCTGAAAATTATAATTACATGCCACAATATGCTAGGGAACTACACAGAAAAAATACAAGACAAAAGACAAACGTGAACAAAGATAGGAACTTGGGGACAGCCGGACTTGGTACCGGCACTAGCAAAAGCCAGCGGTACGATTAAACTGGTTAGTGGGTACCCAAACTTCCCCTTCTATCTGTCCCGTTTCCCTACTGTTTAGTAAATATACGAATAAAACCTAATACAGGTAGACTACTAACTCTATGACCACAACCTGGAAGGGAGAAAACAAGACAATACGTAATTTTGAAAGACGGGTCAAGGGGTGCTCGCCGCTCATCTGCCGGCTTGCTAAAGGAACCTAGTCTGTTGGTAAAACACTGTCGCACTACGGAAGAAAAATCAAACTCGAAACTTCCTATAGGATTTGGTCAAGAATTATCATATATTTCAGTAGACATCAGCAGAATCAGTGAAAGTCCAGTATGTGTTTAAATTTTCAGGTCACTAGATCTCAAAGCGAATTTGACGGATGCAAGCAGAGTATGTTGTCAATATCCCCTATTACGTAAAGAATGTAAGTTACGTCCCAGTTTTTCTGGAGTTTTAATCAGTTTCTGGCATTTTTTAACCACATAACCGTAAAAACGAGGATAAGAAATGCCGTGAGGAATAAGCTGTGTGCGAGTAACGCCATATTTAGATATTAAATATTCATATCTGTTATAAAACTTCGTAAAGGTGTTCAACAACTTGTGAAATCTATAACCCTGTTGTAAAAGTTTTGCTGTGATAGTAAGGTTACGCTAATTAAAATCGTCATGAGTAGAACAAACACGTGCGAATCGCACGAGTTGAGAAATGTACACCCCGTATGATGGAGCTTGAGGAACATCGCCGTCAAGAAAAGGGAAATTATTTATAGTGAAATCAAAATCATTCCTTTCATCATATATTAAATATACTTTTGCGTGACTAGGAAATTCTTAAGTGTCGCAAAATTTTTTTGTCAAAGTTGCTGGATGTTTTGGATTTTTGTGGTACAGACTGATTTATTTACATATTTGTGTTACCGGAAGTTGTAAGAAATAAAACCAGAGGCTCCCAGGAGCCTGTATCGCTCACTTGGCTTTCAGTTGCCACAATCAAGGTAACATTGTAAGTTTTACAAATGATCTTCAGTCTCTCAAACTTTCGTGGCTTGCACACCACCAATATCTTGAACTGAATTTAAAGTCTGATCATGTCTTACTATATTTTTTGTTGGGCTTTTTTGACAAAAAACGCTTTTACTAAGGACCACTTTCGACACCAGTTTTGAAGTCGAGACATTATTTTGTAAATGGCGGTAAACGAACAATTTTGAACATCGGTTTTGAAGTCACAACATCAATATCTATTTGAATAGCAAATTTCATTGAAATTGGACAATGTTGAATTTTCCCATTTTTTTTTGTCAGCCATTTTGAAAATGGCCGTCAGCAAACAACTTTCATCATCAGTTTTGAAGTTGCAACATCAATTTTTATTTGGAAACCCAATTTCATTGAAATTGGACAACATTGAATTTTCCCGCCTTTTGTTTGGCAGCCAATTGAAAATGGCAGTCAACATACAATTTCAACAAGTAGTGACATCAGTATCCACTTGGATACCAAATTTAATTGAAATCAGATAATGTTGAATTTTCCCGCCTTTTTGGCCGCCATTTTGAAAATGACAGTCAATGAATAATTCAAATATCGGGTTTGAAGTTGCGACATCAATACCTATTTGGAAACCAAATTTCATTGAAATGGCACAATGTTGAATTTTCCCGCCTTTTTTGCGACCATTTTGAAAATGGCGGTAAATGAATAATTTTTAAGTTCAGTTTTGAAGTTGCGACATCAATACCTATTTTGGAACCAAATTTCATTGAAATCGGACAATGTTGAATTTTCCCGCCTTTTGTGTCGGCCATTTTGAAAATAGCGGTCAATGAACAATTTTTAACATCAGTTTTGAAGTTGCGACATCAATTCCTATTTGGAAACCAAATTTCATTGAAATCGCACAATGTTCAATTTTCCTGCCTTTTTGGCGGCCATTTTGAAAATAGCGGTGAACGAACAATTTTCAACACCGGTTTTGAAGTTGCAACATCAATATCTATTTGGAAACAAGATTTCATTGAAATCGGACAATGTTTAATTTTCCCGCCTTTTTGGTGGCCATCTTAAAAATGCCGGTCAACAAACTATTTTCAACACCAGTTTTTAAGTCGCCAAAGCATGGCAAACATTTCACCATTTTACACTTAACCTTCATCTTCTATAGTTTTGAAAATAAAAGACGAAAAATACGAAAATTAAAAAAAGTCGGTATAAAATGGGCAATAACTCCTACAAGGGTTTATGGACTTTCTCCAAAATTTCAGGGTGGGTATATCTTGATATGCTGAATATTTTTGCAATCATTCTTGACCTCTATCTGTTACACTTTTTGAAATAAAAAAAGGCAAAAATTTTGAAAATTTTTCGGAAAAAGGGATATAACTCTGAGACGGGTTTTCAGATTTTCTTCAAAATTGCAAGGTGGGTAGATCTCATCTTGCTGATCTCCCCCCACCCTATGTCAGATCTTTGATATCTGTAACGGTTTTCGAGTTATTGGCCGAAAACTGCAATTTTCTATTTTTAGTAACGGTTGCCATGTTTTTTGACCTGCGGCCATTAAAATAACAAAATACCCTAGTGATGATTCACTTAAAGTTTGGTTGCATTTGGCCAAGTGGTTTCAGAGGAGAAGATTTTTGGAAGTGAGCTAACGACGGACGCACAGACGGACGAACGACGGACAGACGCAATGTGATGACAAAAGCTCACGGTGGCATAGCCAGGTAAGCTAAAAGTGTGTGTCAATAATCAATATGCTACCATGAACGAGTTCACCTAATGACATAAATCAGTTCTTATTTCAAAAAGTAAAATACAGAAAACAAAATGTTGAATACGGCTAAACGTTACGAGATTATCGCTTATTCACAATTGCTGTGTCCAGAATATATAAATATAGCCTATGGCCTACATGTGTAAGCCTATAGCCTATGGCCTTACTTTTGGATTATGGCTTTCCATATTTTTTATTTGAATGCTGCTGATGAGAGGTTACTCCTTGAAACACGTGTACAGCATAATGAAATTTACTGCTTTTTATGCAACTTCGGTATTTTTGTAGCGATGGGAAAAATGTGATAAAACTATTCGATCTTGGACATTTTCAGAACGACTGATCGGCAGATGACAGAAGAAAAACGGTTACGAAATCAGTAGTCTTAAAGACAAGGGAAAAAGTTGAGACGTGCATTTATATGAGGTATGAAGAAATTAAATTTTTGAAATACTTTGCAATGATAATACTAAATATAGTTAATATTAGTCACTTCGAATCAATTTCACCTTTCAGCTTCACGTTGTCGTTATTTTAATTTAGCCAAAATATTGGTGTCTATTGTTTATTGTAATATTTTTATTCTGTATGACAACCTCGAAACATTATTTTGTAAAGAAAATGTCATGGATACAAACTCAAATTTGAATGTGGTCATCAAATGAATAGCAGGCAAAAGAAAATTTCACCTATCTTTGGATCAGAGTATTCAGATATAGAATATTCGTTTTTATCAGTCATACGTCTTGAATGAACACTCTCTGTCACATGCTTGTCATCCGTCCTGAAAGAACACCCACTGCAACATGTGTGTCATCCGTTCTGAATGTCCACCCTCTGTCCCATGTGTGTCATCCATTCCGAATGAACAACCTCTGACACCTCTGACATCCGTCCTGATTTAGCACCCTCTGTCACATATGTGTTCCGTTCGAGTGAGCACCTTCTGTCTTAAGTGTGTCATCCATCCTGAATGAGCATCCTTTGTCACATACTTGTTATCTATCCTAATTTTCAAATTCAGTCTAGTTTACATGCTAATTTGAAACATAGTAGACAAATAACGTTACCAATGTTTCCAGTTGTGAAACGGTTATTCTGTAAGCGTTGATTAATTTTAGCGAGACGATAAATTAACCCGAGGAAAGTCATTTGATTTTTACAATTATCTGAATGGGAAAAAGAAGATGCATAACACTTTTGATACAAAAAAACCTGAATTATGAAAGATTTTAAGTTTTTTCTATAAAAATAGTTTTACACATCCTTTTTTGAGACTCATAGTCTTGACATTTTGTGATAAATCAGGAAACATATTGGTAGTGTTCTGAACACTCTGGCACATCAGATTGTAATAATTTCTTAGGGTCTGTATTTTCTTGAATGATTTTCTGTTCATTCTCTGTGTCATCTAAAGGTGACATTGGTAGGACTTCCATGTAAGATCTTGTAGAAAGCAATCTTTGTATAGCTGAGTATGGGTACTGTGTCCTGTCCACGGTGAGATTTGTAAAAACAGCGGTTTTGAATTTCTTTTTTAGCTGATAAATCCTAGAATATAACCATATGTTAGATTGTTAAGTTTTGATATGAATCAGTGTTGGCTAATATGGTGAAATTAAAGATTTTTTTGCTAACTTTTCTTACTATTGGCTCGATGACTGCCCTGTGGTTGTTTAAATGTTGTGATCGTCGTCTATCAGTCTTTTTTGTCGTGCAATGGATGGCAGCAATTGTAAGAACACTTTACCAGTTAAGTTTGTTTGTTGACGATCCTGCATCGATGGCTCACATCTAGGTGCTAGGCCGTATTGAACTAATTGTTAGGTATGAGTAAAGCTCATTGTTGAAGGCCCAGGCCTCATGGTGACTTCAAGATGAAGAACAACAATAAAAGCGTTGTTTCAATGCATAGTTTTACCATGTATTTGTAGAGACTTTGTGTCATTTGTCTTTACTTCATATCATTGTATTGTTAATCGACCTATACCATATATAGGAGTTTGGAATCTCTTACATGCATAATTACTGTTTGTCGGAACTTATAACATTCCTGTTTGTCGGAACTTATAATATTTTTGGCATTTTATCTTTTTATGCAGGCAACATCTGTCTTCCCTGGAAGACTTACTACTACGTTTAATAAAACATGACACTACAAACAAAAACTTGAGCGTCATACTCCTGAAACTTCACATTATTGCGAGAGGTGTTTCCGAATCCGTTTTTGTTTTAAAGGTTTTTAATGCAACTTTCAGTTGTATTTCAGCCTTATGAAATGGTCAGTTTAAGTGGTGGAATTAGCCAAGGGATTCAGGGAAATCACCGACCTTGGGTATGTAACTGACATACACACGTTTCCTATCACGTAAGGTTGCAAATCGAGTGCAAATCGAGTGAACCTTTTGTGGTTTATTAAGCGTAGGTGATAGACTACAGTAATTGTAAACTTACTACTTTAACCGCTCGGTCAACAAGGTACCGTAAACTATCAGCCACGTGCTAGAGCTACACAATAGAGACACTCCTCAGTTTCGAAAGTTTAAACGTTAAAAAAATCCAAGTATAAGTCAGGTTTGTACTAAAATATTAGGTAATAAACATACAGATTATTGAATATTGTTCACCTCTGGTTGAAGACCCTCAGGCGACAAGATGTAGGCAGGAATAAAAGCCCTGTTCTTGAAACTGGAGTTTTCTATGTATCGTGTGCGTTTTTGTCACATGTTCATTCACTCCATAACCTTTTATTTTTTTCTATACAGATTAAAAAATACTAAAAAAAATTGTACTCAGAATATATCAATGAAATATTATAAAAATTGCTATTTCATATGAACAAACTTAATTCTTAATTTAAAGAATCGAATCTTCCTATAAATGCACATTATTTAGTGCGGGCCAATATATACAAAACGATCTTCTGTTTGAATATACAAACGTATGAAGTCTTTCTTCAAAATAAAAAAAAATGTTCTTAACTTTTAGGGGGTTCGCTGCTCTAATTGAAAATAAGTTTGCGGGAAACTGAACTCCTCTGATTTTTCTTAAGGTTAACATTAAGAAGGTCTTACAGTGATAGTTTCAGAATAAATAGAATTTTATGATTTTTCTAGAGAATACATGATACTCATAAAAATGTATAAAATGACATTATAGAAAATAACAAGGGAGACAATGGGAAAAAATATATTGCTTTTAAATGGAGGATTCCGAAAATCTGACAGAAATCCCAAAACATGAGGAACGAACCTCCTTATAGGGCCTGTAAGTCTCGTACAATTTTGGTACTTCCGGGACCAAAAACTGTACCCGGAAGTTACATTTTAAACAAAGATATATGACGTTTCAAACAAAAATTTGACCGTCATAATCCTCAGACGTCATGTTTCGGCGGGAAACGTTTTCGAATTGCAGGTTTATCGTGGATTCTCGTGAGTCAAATGACAAGACTTACAGACCCTATAAACTTCGTCACGTTATGAGCATTGATAGACTTAAATTGTAAAAACATTCTTAATTGACAAGGAAAGGATACAGAGTAAATGCAAATAAGACAAAGTATCTACAAATACATTGTAAAACTAAGAAATGGAACAATGCTTATATTGTTGTTCTTCATCTTGAAGTTACAATTATATAGTGACTAGTGACTCATTTGAAGTATGAGTATAATGCTTTATAAAGTTTCTCTTGTCAAAAGTACATATTTGATAAGGCGACCACAATCATTACTAAGACAGCTATCATCACTACAGCAATTACAAAACTGATATTGACGTCTGACCAATCTAAAAAATCTGAAAAATGTAAAAAAAAATGAAGAGCATAAACAAAAAGTAAATTACAAATATTGCAAAACAACACAGTACTGAGCAATGTCAGCAATATACAATACGAACAGCTATTAACCGTGTCCGAAACAGTTGTTACTTGCGTAACCAGTATATAATTGTTTTTATACCTTTTCATATAAAACGTTTTCTTGTATTTAAAAGAATGTTCCATCTGTACTACATTTTTGCTATTGCGACTATCGGTTTTGATTGAAACTCCTAGTTTCGTCTCCACGTAATTCAAAATGCCAGTTTGACGTTCCAGACGAAAAGAGATCGTGTGATATGAGCGTGAAATTATTTAACCAATTTAAATGAGGCACGCAGTTAACAGATCGGATGCAGTAAACAGACTGAAAATGGGAAATCAATTGTTTTAGTTTGAATAACAGTTTAATAATGCATTTATAAAAGGAAAAGTATTTTAAGGTATAACAATGGCATTTGTGCATTTACTCAAGCTCTCTGTAAAAATATTATCGCAGTAAAACAAGACTTCATAAGTGATAAGTTATTTTTGGCTTTCCTGTTTGCTATTGTGATGACTTTGCTGCTGCTTTGAATGCGTGGGTCCAGTTTGCACCACTAAAAGGTTCTATTTAGTCGAAAGACGTCTGCAAAGATCAAACTTTTATTCGTAATACAACCTAAAAACATGTATACAGCCCCGTTAACAGATTCCCATTATTATCTTATATAACACCATCCCCCTTTAATTTTCACAAAATTGTTCAATTCAGTTGGTGATAAATTCACAATGTTGATCAGAAGAATTCCTCCATTCCTTGGATAAGGCGGAATACATTTACATAACCAATGAAATTCATTCTATTTACAGATATACATTTGGTTCCATCTGTTGATATGCGAATTAATGTCCATTTTCTGCACGTCCGTGTCTTTCGTGGTTTCTCCTTTAGCTTAGTTGGTACACTGTTAGTTTTCATCTCTTCATTTTCAGCTGGGAGTCTGAAAATCCATCTTCAAGAGTGTCTTGCTCCTTGGGAACGACACATGACCCTGGATCCTTTGTGCTCGTATAAGATGCTATATCATCGTCATTTTCTTTTAGATCTGATTTGGTGTCATCTGAAATCTGGACCTGTGCCCTCGATTCAAAATGATCACGAGTTTGCTCTTCAGTATCGTTATCTTCAACCTTTGAATCTATGATCAGATGTTTCTCTAGTATGGTGGGTGCTTTATCCGGTTTCCTCATTTCCTGATTGTTGTTCGTGCAATTTGTAAATGCTTCTCCATGCTCATCTTCCTTTTGATTAGTCTTCGGCATACTGTAAACCGGGAAATTTTCGCGCCGTTTTAATTCGCAGTGAATTGACAGGATTTGAGTTCGCGCTGTTTTGAATTCGCGCTGCAAAATTGTTGACCATTGACTTCAATAATAGACAAGTATATTGGCGCCGCTTTATTTTCGCGCTTCCATTCAAAACGCGAAAATCGCAAAAATAAAACTGCCGCGAAAATTTCCCGGTTTACAGTACTACTTAATTCAGCCTTCACATTTACCCCATTTCCTTTCTTTTTCATTGATTCTGATCTTACATCTTTGACGATATACCCTAAACAGTGTCACGTCAAGAATAGCTGCCTTCAGTGTGGTATGGTGGAGGAACGTAGTTGTCTTCTGGTTACACAATTCATATAAAACTTCCCTAACGTTTGTTCACGACGAATGGACCTTTCTACTGTGCCTGAAGCTTGGGACTTTTTTCACCTTTCTTGGAAGAATCCTAAAAATATACGAGTTCACCAGGTTGAAAAGAATGTTCGTGCTTCCGCAGATCATGCAACTTTTTTTTGTGTGAAGGCATTCCTCAATACTAAGAAGTGGATATGAATCTTTTGAAGAAATTGCATTGATTTTCCGATAGTCGATGCACCATCTAATACTGTGGTCTTTCTTACGGACAAGGACAACTGAAGAAGCCCATTCGGATTGAGAGGGGACAACACTTCCGTTCCTGAGTAGTATATCTAAATGGCTTTTCTCTTCATCCTGGAAACCAAGCGATGTCCTCCGAAGAGGTTGACGAATGGGGTTTGAGTCTGCAGTATTTATGTGATTTGGAATCCCACTAAAGCAACCAAGGTCTTCGTCGTTCTGAGCAAAAATTCAAAGATTAAACAAATAGAACAACGTTTTCAAACCACTATAACAACAACTGCATTTGCAGCTGCTTTGAATGCGTTGGTCAAGTTGGCACCACGAAAAGGTTCTATTTAGTCGGAGTTCACAGAAAGACGTCTGCAAAGATCAAACTTAATAACGGCTCTGTTAACAGATTCCGATAATTACCTTATATTACACTAAATTTTACCAAAATGATAAAATATAAAAAAAGTACATTTTTACGTTAAATCAGAATCATCATATATAATTTCGATATTGTGCAAAATATATAAGGCATTAAGTTTTAATTGCAAATGTAGGCCGATATCTTGGTACCTTTTTGACTACTATATAACTGAGAAAGTTCTGAACTACAAACATATTCAACATAATTCGTTAATTTAATGATGCCTAATTCAGATTCTGTTAAACTGCCTGTGTCATTTATGTCAGCCTGTTTGAATGTTGTCAATGAGTTATATAAGTTTGAATTCTGTTATTCTAATTCTAATCAAATTTAGTTAATCTTATTGTAGATTAAACAGCTCTTTATTTTATTCAGAGTATTGATGACATATTCAAAAGCCTTAGACGAAGCTCTAAAATATATTGTGACAAAAATATATCCCGCTTAAATCCAATAAGAGAGATATCGAACGAAATGCTGTTGGATTTATCATGCATTGGTGTGTAAACATTGATAAATAAATCTACCTACTGAAATGGCGTGTGCTGCGACATGTATCCAAAGTTGTTATATTTATTGCACTGGTAACAGAATAACTTTCTACAAAAAAACATATTTCTGATCATTTCTGAATTCTCATTTTTGAAAATATTTTTTTCAAGAGAGCCATTATCCGATGTTTTCCGTGAAGTGTTTATATTTAAGTTGTATGTTTAATTGCTGTCTGCTTTTGTCTCATAGACACATATGATGCCCCCGCATTTGGACATAAAACATGGAAATCTACTTTCTAGGTACTTGATTAGCAAATTTCAAAAAGTTTTACTCGCATATCTCACACAGCCGATTGATATTACCGATCAGGAGTTATCCAGAATTGACTTTTCGAATGCACACGTTCCAATCCAACTATACCCCACAAAAACACAAACTTAGCCCAAAATTAAAATTGTGACAATATGCACATCTTCAATCCATGCCTAATCAATGTTCAAAGTAAAATAAATGTAGCTTTAATATTGTTGAAGGGGTTGTCCGGAATAACAATTCCAGAACGCACATTTGGATGCAATGGCCAAGTTCAACTTAACCCTCAAAATCACAAATTTTGGCCAAACTTTAAACCATGACAATATTCTTTATCTAATATCTTCAATCCATGCATAATCACTATGTATGGTGAAATACATATAGCTTTAATATTGTGGTAGAATTTATACGGACTAACAGTTCCATAACACACAGTTTGATAAAATGGCCNNNCCCCCCCCCCCCCCCATCAATCACAAATTTTGGCCAAAATCTAAACCATGACAATACGCACATCCTCAATCTATGCATAATCACTGTGCAAAGTAATATAAATGTAGCTCTAATACAATTGTGGGAGCAGTTATCCAGAATAACAGTTCGAGAACACACATTTCAATAAAATGGCCAAGTTCAATTACACCTCAAAATCACAAACTATGGCCAAAATCTCAACTGTGACAATATGCACATCTTGAATCCCTGCCTAATCACTATGCAAAGTAAAATAAATGTTGCATTAATATTGTGGGAGGAGTTATCTGGAATAGCAGCTTATCAGAGATGGGAGGAACAGACGGACATACGGACAGACAGAAATATGGACGGACGGACGGACGAGGGTAAAACAATATGCCCCCGACATTTCGTCGAGGGGGCATACAAAAGTTTAAGATTGCCTGCAAAAATATTGTTTTAGCAAAATTTGCAACACTGCGACAACGGTGTTCAAATAAATCGAATACAAAAACAAAAAGTGGTAACCATGGACTCATGCATGAGTTCTTTCTCTTAGCAAAACATTCTAACAAACGATTATGCAGTGATTTTCAAGACGTACGACGTGTATGGACAGCAAAACAAGGCAAAGTTACCAATTGCTGTATATGTGTGTCAATTTGTAAAGAGTCTTCTGATTAAACGGTATGACAATTTTTTCACATTTCTAGTATTTGTTCTAGTGTGTATTCTTATTATATTGTTTGTGAATTAAAATAGAGATTAATACATGGCATTTTCCATATCAGCACGGTTATCATCCCGAGACCCCCATATCAGCCCGAAGCGCCATCCAAGGGCTGATATGAGTCGAGGGATGATAACCGTGCTGATATGGAAAAGGCCATGTCTTAATCTGTTTATTATATACTTCCAATTAGGAGTTATCATCACACCCGGGCCGAAATAGCCATATCACCGGTCTGATATGAATATTTCAAAACGAGGCGGTCTGATATGGCCATATCGGACTGGGTATGTAATATGGACTGTTAACTTCCGGCTATATTACATATGCAAAACAGAACATATCTTCGCTAAGTATGTAATAATACGCAGTATCGAACTTTCATATCATATGTTTTATATGTGCCTCAGTCACACACATGAAGATCAAAGATATTGTTCACGTGAAGGCCCAAGTTTTATACGGTAAACAACAAACCTGCCAACGATAGCAGACTTACATGTGACATATATTTTTTAATAGGTCACATTTTTTAACATTCTGGCCAACATTTTAAAATGAAGTACCTGATAATTACTCAATATGAGAAATATCTTCAGTCTTTGTCATAACAAACAAAGTAAAGGTATCATACCACCAAAAGGAAATTCTCCCGCCAAAGGTTGTATGTTAAAATAGTACTTATCAATGGAGTATGGATATTTCTGTGGGATGATTGAAATAGTTCTGTATTCAATGTAATTAATCTGCATACTGTATGAAACCTGAACATCTTAGGTACCCAGAAAAATTTTATTCCTATCAGTTGTATTAATTTTTTTTTTGGTTCAAAACAATGACATGACCATTTCACGGGTGGCAGTGAAAGTGAAAGTTGATTTTTGATAGTAGTATACTTCCGGTGGAGGGCAATTCCTATATTAAATGAAGTTGTTCTCAAAATTTTTGTGGAGGCTCATAATATATCTAATTAATTAGGTAAGAAGTTTCGCTTTATATTTAAACGACAGTAAATATGCTATGGTTTTCAGAAAATGACCAATTTAACAAAGACAAATAGGGAAAAATCAATGGTGGTATGATACCTAAAAGTCAAGGGTCAAGGTCGCCTAATGGTTAGTATTGTCGTGAAGATAGGCTCACATTCCAAATATCTTAAATCTGGGTCAAAGAGTAAAAACTTGCGTCCATCACGAGAAAAAAATACTTTTTGCGTTAAGGTCAAAAGCCAATGCCACATGAGGCCCAAAGTTAATTAAATATAGGTAAAAGGTAAAAAATTCTTAACACTTGCATATATAGTGATATAACGTGAAGTTAAAAGGTCAATCACATCATCTATTTCGATTACTTTAATCATCAGTTCTCATACATTCTTCATATTTAAGGAAATGTTTGTTTACTTTTCTTAAAAGATATAAATTGGTTTTCCTTAAATGTACCAAAAATGAAAAAAAACTGCAATTTTCCTTACTATATAAAAAATGCAGTTTTTTTTCATTTTTGGTACATAAAATGTTTGGATTACGGGATTATCGTTTTAAAACGAAGAACGTAGTTTCTCAATATAGATATGTCAGGTTAAAATATCCTCTAAGGAATTATTTTGCTTTGTTTTTTTTTTTCATATAGAAAGAGACCAAGTAATCAGTTCCCCT
>MJUU01040890.1:9555-20308 GCA_002080025.1 Modiolus philippinarum
AGCAATTTTCAAAGTCAAAAATAGCTTTTCCCTTTGTATAGTGTATTTTCTCTTTCTTACTTATTCCCCTTTCCCCTTTTTTGTACTGATTTTATTTACTTATTTATTTATCTCTTCATTAATATTTTTTAAATTGGTCCTTCTCGATATTAATATTTCATTCTTTGTTGGCTCCGGCTCCAACACAAGGGCTCCGGGCTCGTACACTAGGGCTCCGAGCTCAAGCACTAGGGATCTAGGCTCCAACACTAGGGTTCCGAGCTCCAATAAAAGGGCACCGGGCTCCAACACTATGTCTCTGAGCTCCAAACTATTGCTCCGGGCTCCAATACTATGGCTCCTGGTCCCACTCACTCGGCTCCAGACTTCAGCTTTGGGCTCTTAGAGAGCTGGGGTTATCTGATTTTCCGAAGTTAAAAATGGGAAATTCGGAAGTCCTGAAAATCATGTGGGTCTCGTCTCCCCCCTCTATTGTTAAAAATGCATTACTGGGTAGCATGAAAATTTCGTTCAACATTGTACAAAATGGGGGATGGGAGTTTTTTCCCATCTGGCTTATAAAACTTTTGGTGCTGTGTAGGAGATCACAATGGGGGTCCTTTCCCAAAATCTCCACTTTCCCGTTTTACGAGAGAGTGGGGGGTTTATTAAAGACTCTTTAAAAACCCTGTTTCCTGATTCAAGGTGATTTTTTTTCAGTGTCTCTAGCGTCACGTAAGCAGTATTTAGTAAAGTATATTATCGCTTCCAATCATGGACGATCCCCTTCAAGTTCTCAACGCTTCACTCTCAATTAAATGGAAAGGCTTTTTAATTTCGTCTTAAAAGTGTCATTTTGTTGCGTCATATTAAAAATTGTCTTTGAAATACACAATAATATATATGATGTCCCTATAAAGTCCCGTTCGTGGACGAATCTGCTGGAGGATGAAAAGCTGTCAAAGAAACACTCGCGCCATCTGTTGTCATAATTCAATCATACGTGTTTTTTCCGCCACGTTTATTTTAAGCACATAAAAACAAAAATTGCATGAAAATACAAAGACAAAAGTTAAATATAAACGAAAGAATGTTGCACAATGAAGACTTACTTTGAAAACTTCTCTTTCAAATTATAAAACATGAAAATTTTCGAAATTAACACGGTAGATATAATGTCGTGAAAGAAGAATTTAGAACTTAATGAACAAAGCATAGAAATAGGAACATTTAAAGAAAGAACATAAAATATAACAAATTGAGTTTTTAGAAACAATAATATAAAATATAAAACTGCAGAATTACGGATGAAATAGGAACATTGAAAGAATATAAAATATGATTAAATGATATTATAGAATCTACAATATAGAATATAGAAAATGCAGAACTATGGATAAGGAAAGTGAAAACAATAAAAAGAGAAGATAAAATTTACAGCATAGAATTTCTCTGCTGGCGGAAATACCCCTCCATAGGTTTGCACTCCGTCAGTCTGTCAGTCCGTCAGTCCGTCACACTCAGTTTTCCGAACTTTTTTTCCCATACTATAAGAGATATTATTTTAATATTTGGTATGTAAGTCTACCACCATGAGTTACAGATCAAGTTCAAGTTTGGTTCCGGTTCATTGATTTGGACGGAGTTATGGCCCTTTAACTTAGACAAATTTGGTAAAATATAGGTTTTTCGGACTTTTTTTCTAAATCGTTTCAGATATGAAGCTAATATTTGTTATGCGAGTCTACCAGCATGAGTCACAGAACAAGATTGAGTTTGGTTCCAGTCAATTGATTTTGGACAGAGTTATTGGCCTTTGACTTCGAAAATTTGGGTAAAATATAGGTTTTCCGGACTTTTTTTCTAAACCGTTTCGGATATGAAGCTAATATTTGTAATGTTAGTCTACCACTATGGGTTACAGATCAAGTTCTAGTTTGGTTCAGGTCAATTGATTTTGGACGGAGTTATGGGCCTTTGACTTAGAAAATTTTGGTAAAATATAGGTTTTCCTTACTTTTTTTCTAAACTGTTTCAGATATGAAGCTAATATTTGCTATGTGAGTCTACCACTATGAGTTACAGATCAAGTTAGAGTTTGGTTGTAGTCCATTGATTTTGGACAGAGTTATGGGCCTTTGACTTAGAAATTTTGGTAAACTATAGATTTTCCAGACTTTTTTTCTAAACAGTTTCAGATATTAAGCTGATATTTGCATTGTTAATCAACTACTATGGGTTACAGATCAAGTTTGAGTATGGGTTGGGTCCATTGATTTTTGACGAAGTTATGGGCCTTGGGCTCGGAAAACTTTTTTTTAACTATTTTTGCTGGTATACTGAATTATTCCACCAGTAGCGGACTTCTGTATTGCCTTGCAATTTGCAATACGATCCACACTTGTTTTTTTCTGGTCTCTCTTTCATACATTGAATAAGGTTATGTTCAATGTCTATTATTGTACAAGCTAGACACATAGTTAAGTCAAGGTTATCATTTTGTATTTACAGGTCCTTCCACTTCAGTTAGACCATCCAAGTCATCATTGAAACGCAAATATAGTGTATCCTAATTAATGCTGAAAAAAATCAGATGATATTTATACCTCCCCAAACAAAGTTTGGGATATACAGGAATCACCCTGTCTGTCTGTCTGTCTGTTGTCCGTCTATCCATCCATCCGTCCAATCTGTCTGTCTGTCGGTCCGTCCACACTTCTCGTAAGTGCAACTCCTCTTAAACCACTTGAAGGATTTTGATGAAACTTTACACAAAGGAAGAACACTATATGGAGATGTGCATGAGGGAATATAATTATTGTCTGAAACCAGGAAGGGGAGATAATTTGACTTTGACTTTTCGTTGATTCCCTTTTTATGGGTTACCTGGTAAGTGCAACTCCTCTAAAACCACGTGAAGGATTTTGATGAAACTTTACACAAAGGAAGGACACTATATGGAGATGTGCATGAAGGAACATAATTATTGTCTGAAACCAGAAAGTGTAGAAAATCTGACTTTGACTTTTTGTTGACTCCTATTTATGGGTTACCTTGTAAGCGCAACTCCTCATAAACCACTGGAAGGATTTTGATGAAACTTTACACAAAGGAAGGACACTATATGGAGATGTGCATGAAGGAATATAATTATTGTCCAAAACCAGGAAGGGGAGATAATTGGACTTGGACTTTTCGTTGATTCCCCATATATGGGTTACCTCGTAAGCGCAACTCCTTAAACCACTTGAAGGAATTTAATGAAACTTTACGCAAAGTAAGAACACTATATGGAGATGTGCATGAAGAAATATAATTATTGTCAGAAACCAGGAAGGGGAGATAATTTGACTGAGTTTTCATTGATTCCCTATGTATGGGTTACCTAGTATGCACAACTCCTCTTAATCCACTTGAAGGATTTTGATGAAACTTTAGACAAAGGAAGAACACTATATGTAGATGTGTAAAATGTCAAATAGGCTGGAAAAGGTTAATTTTATATTTGTCTGATTTAGACAGAGTGTTTTTCATTTGAACCACTGCAGGGTTCTCATTAAGTTTTAGAGTAGGTGGAGGAAACTGAAAAGTAGGCGGCACTGATTTGAGGGCCAAAAGGCAGAACCGCTGGCCAACGGCCCGCGAGGGGGTGAGTCCGAGAGGGGGGTTGCCCCCCTTTCGTGTGTAGGGGGTACGGGGGTCCTCCCCCGGAAAATTTTTAAAAATGTACATTGCAGGAGGTGGCATCTCGGGCCTTTCTGGACACATTTTGATCTGGTTTATTTGTTCTCAATATGACATTTTTTTAGAAGTCCGTTTTGCAAAAGAAAAAAAATTTTAAATCTTAGGAGTTGCACACAACCTATCCATCTAACTTGCTTGATTTTTTTGTATTTTGTGGTAAATAAAGATTTTTTCCAACAAATTGTTCTTAAAAGTGATCATAAAACCCACCTATCTATAGTATGAGGTAGACTCAAATTTCCGCGTCCGACACGACATTGGTTTGCATACTACATTATCATTTTAGAAGTGATTTTCTTCGGGTTTATTATCCAGATTTAATCTCATCAGAGATGAACTTTATCATGATCGGCAGCAGTCAAATGCCATTATAGGCCCATGCTGTTTAAAAACCGGAAATGCAAACCATTTATTAATACTAGATCGATTGCGATTCCGGAATCGTTAGTGTTGGTGCTCCTTGTAAGAGGAGGATCATACGCAGACAAGACAAGACAAGATCATCACCACGTTTTTAAAAGGAATCGTAATCTAACAAATGTTTGAGTTCTTCACACATTTCCGTCTGAATTAACGTTCTTTATTCACTATGTTTTATAAAACAAACGTTCTGCTACAGTACTGATTTTTCTTTTTATGATCATACTGATTTTTAAAAGTGAAGTAGCCGGCGCCATCGTGTCAGTAGACGGCGAAATCGCCGGTCGCCGGCACTTAATGAGAACCCTGCATTGGGAAAAGTTTTTTCTTGAAGATTATATCATTGTGTCTATACTCATGTATTGTGTCCACACTTGTACTGTGTCCACACCTGTATTGTGTCCACACCAACTTAATTTTGCACTTACCATATTGATTCAGGGTTCAATTAGCGGGGGCTATCCTTGGCTGCCCTTCGGCGACAGCTTTTATTTATATTCTGCAAAGTTTTTTTTTGCAATTCCTACATTTTTATAAAGTTCCTTAACTTATGAAGACCATAGATATTAGTTCTGAAGAGTCAGATGAAGGGGACATTACAGAACTAAATGAAAAACATTACAGACCAAGGAAATTATTTAAAGGTAAACAGAAAAAAATTGATTCACAACTAATGTGAAACACCCATATGTTATACTCATAAAAAATTCTTTCTTATTCTTTGATTTGATAACATTTTAATGTTCATTTGATATATAGCTGTCATTGAAACTAAATTCATAAAATAGGAAGGAGTGTAGGGGTTTGAGACCTGTATACCAAAAACTTATAAAGTGGAATTCAAATTCAATTTCTTATGTTTACTTTACAAGTCAGCTAGGAGGAACTGGTTCTATATTTCAGAACAAAAGTATTTTGTAGAAGGACACTATTGTACCAGTGAGACATTGGTTTTCTAGGAAGAACTGTTTATATATTTCAGAACAAAAGTAGGACACCATTGTACTAGTGAAACATATTGGTTTTCTAGGAAGAACTGTTTATATATTTCAGGAAAAAAGTATTTTGTGGAAGGACACCATTGTACCAATGATACATATTGGTTCTCTAGGTAGAACTGTTTATATATTTCAGGACAAAAGTATTTTGTAGAAAAACACCATTGTACCAGTGAGACATATTGGTTCTCTAGGAAGAAATATTTTTTATTTCAGAACAAAAGAATTTGTGGAAGGACACCATTGTACCACTGAGACATATTGGTTCTCTAGAAAGAACTGTTTTATATTTCAGGACAACAGTATATTGTAGAAGGACACCATTGTACCAGTGAGACATATTGGTTCTCTAGGAAGAACTGTTTATATATTTCAGAACAAAAGTATTTTGTAGAAGGACACCATTGTACCACTGAGACATATTGGTTCTCTAGGAAGAAATATTTTATATTTCAGAACAAAAGTACTTTGTAGAAGGACACCATTGTACCAGTGAAACATATTGGTTCTCTAGAAAGAACTGTTTATATATTTCAGAACAAAAGTATTTTGTGGAAGGACACCATTGTACAAGTGAGACATATTGGTTCCTAGGAAGAACTGTTTATATATTTCAGGACAAAAGTATTTTGTAGAAGGACACCATTGTACCAGTGAGACATATTGGTTCTCTAGGAAGATCTGTTTATATATTTCAGAAAAAAGTATTTTGTAGAAGAATACCATTGTATTAGTGAGACATATGTTCTTTAGGAAGAAATGTTTTGTATATCAGAACGAAAGCATTTTGTGGAAGAACACCAATGTACCGTATAGTGGGAAATACTTGGGATTTTGTCTAAAATCAGGGTGTTTGTTTTTTGCAGGTTTAATTTTACATTTAGGAAATTTGGCAAAACTATAAAAAGGGTAAAATAATGGTTTTATTATAATATAAATACAGAACTAAAATTCCACTGTCAGCCTTTCAATAAGTTTTACCAAATTATGTCCTCCAAGATTTCAAAATTCCCACTAATTTTAAAGTGTTCAATACGATCTCAGGTTTATTTGAAATGTACTAAGGCAACTTCACAAGCCAATTTGTAGTAAGGAGTGGAATTCTTGAACCAGATATGCAAAGGGGTTTAAGATAGAAATGTCAGTTTTGTCATTAAGTTTATATGCCCCACCCACGAATGTGGAAGGGGCATATAGTGTTGCCCTTGTCCGTCCTTCCGTCCGTACGTCCAGTTAAGTTTTGCGTTAAAGTAGATTTCTCAGAAACTGTAAGAGGTAGAACAATAGGTCAGTAGGTAGGTCTTGGATAGTACTACATAGTTCACTAGGTAGTTTGACTCTTTGACCTATATTTCATGCTTGAGTGACTCTGGTTCAGTTTTATGTTTAAGTCCATTTCTCAACAACTATACATTATAGGACAATGATATTTCATCAAATTAATTGCCTTGATGAGTACTACCCAAATCATTGATAATTAGGTGGCTTGACCTATATTTTACACTTCAGTGACTGTGGTTAAGTTTTGCTTTAAAGTCCATTTCTCAACAACTACACATTATAGGACAATGATATTTCATCAAATTAATTGCCTTGATGAATGCTACCCAAATCATTGACAATTAGGTGGCTTTGACCTATATTTTACACTTCAATGACCTTGGTTACGTTTTGCGTTTAAAACCATTTCTCAACAACTACACATTATAGGACAATGATATTTCATTAAATTACTTGCCTTGAAGAGTACTACCCAAATCATTGACAATGAGGTGGCTTTGACCTACATTTTATGCTCTAGTGACTTTGGTTAAGTTTTGCGTTTAAGTCGATTTCTCAACAACTACACATTATAGGACAATGATATTTCATCAAATTAAATGCCTTGATGAGTACTACCCAAATCATTGATGATTAAGTGGCTTTGACCTACATTTTAATAGGAGGTTATCATTTGCGATGATCTTTTGGTAGGGCATCCGTGTCTAACAGACACATTTTCTAGTTCTTATCTTTTTTTTTATATTTGTTAAGGAATTTATTGAATGATGTTAAATTTTACTGGTTCAAATTTTGCAAATGACTGGTACATGCAAAAATAACAACAATTAAATCCTGCAAAACTTCCAACTAAACGGTACCAGTGAGACATATTGGTTTTTTAGGCAGAAATATTTTATATTTCAGAACAAAAGTATATTGTAGAAGGACACCATTGTACCACTGAGACATATTGGTTCTCTAGGAGAACTGGTCAAAAGTATATTGTAGAAGGACACCATTGTACCACAGAGACATATTGGTTCTCTAGGAAGATCTGTTTATATATTTCAGAACAAAAGTATTTTGTAGAAGGACACCATTGTACTAGTGAAACATATTGGTTTTCTAGGAAGAACTGTTTATATATTTCAGGACAAAAGTATGTTGTAGAAGGACACCATTGTACCGGTGAGACATATTGGTTCTCTAGGAAGAACTGTTTATATATTTCAGAACAAAAGTATATTGTTTATATATTTCAGAACAAAAGTATATTGTAGAAGGACACCATTGTACCACTGAGACATATTGGTTCTCTAGGAAGAACTGTTTAGATACTTCAGAACAAAAGTAGGACACCATTGTACCACTGAGACATATTGGTTATCTAGGAAGAACTGTATATATATTTTAGGACAACAGTATATTGTAGAAGGACACTATTGTACCAGTGAGACATATTGGTTCTCTAGGAAGAACTGTTTATATATTTCAGGACACAGTAATTTTTAGTTCGCCTCAACGAAGTTGAGGACTGTTTGAGTACCCCGGGGTCGGCGTCCGCGTCTTCGTCCCTGTGCCTGTCCGCATTTAGGTATATATCTTGGTAACTATGAAGGGTAGGGTCATCAAACTTTGTGTACAGATGCAACTTGGGCTATCTCAAAGCCTCCAAGAAAATTAGGTCTCTTTTACCTATATTTTCCGCTTTACTGGCTTTCATTTAATTTTAGGTCCGAGTTGATATCTTAGTAACTGTACATGGTAGGATCATCTAACTTTGCATGTGCATGCATCTTTGGGGGTAGGTCAGCATCCAGGCAAAATTAGGTCACTTTGACCTATATTTTCCGCATGAGTGACTTACATTCAAGTTTACATCCGAGTTCAGATTTAAGTAACTGTACATGGTGCAATCATCTAACTTTGCATGTGCATGCAACTTGGGGGGGTAGGTCAGCATCCAGGTAAAATTAGGTCACTTTGACCTATATTTTCCGCATGAGTGACTTACATTCAAGTTTAGGTCTGAATTCAGATCTAAGTAACTGGACATGGTAGGATCATCTAACCTTGCATGGGCATGCATCTTTGGCGGTAGCTCAGCATCCAGGCAAAGTCAGGTCACTTTGACCTATATTTTCCGCATGAGTGACTTACATTCAAGTTTATGTCCGAGTTCAGATCTAAGTTACTGTACATGGTACAATAATCTAACTTTGCATGTGCATGCATCTTTGAGGTAGGTCAGCATCCAGGCAAAATTAGGTCACTTTGACATATATTTTCTGCATGAGTGACTTACATTCAAGTTTAAGTCTGAGTTCAGATCTAAGTAACTACATTGTAGGATCATCCAGCCTTGCATGTGCATGTATTTTTGGGGGTAAGTCAGCATCCAGGCAAAGTCAGGTCACTTTGACCTATATTTTCCGCATGAGTGACTTATATTCAAGTTTACATCTGAGTTCAGATCTCTTTGGGGGTAGGTCAGCATCCAGGCAAAATCAGGTCACTTTCACCTATATTTTCCGCATGATCGAATTACATTCAAGTTTACGTCCGAGTTCAGATCTCCAAGTTCAGATCTAAGTAACTGTACATGGTACAATCATTCTAACCTTGCATGTGCATGCATCTTTGGGGGTAGGTCAGCATCCAGGCAAAATTAGGTTACTTTGACCTATATTTTCTGCATGAGTGACTTACATTCAAGTTTACGTCCGAGTTCAGATCTAAGTAACTGTTCATGGTACAATCATCTAACTTTGCATGTGCATGCAACTTGGGGGTATGTCAGCATCCAGGAAAAATTGGGTCACTTTGACCTATATTTTCCTGCATGAGTGACTTGCATTCAAGTTTAGGTCTGAGTTCAGATCTAAGTAACTGTACATGGTAGGATCATCTAACCTTGCATGTGCATGCATTTTTGGGGGTAGGTCAGCATCCAGGCAAAGTCAGGTCACTTTGACCTATATTTTCTGCATGAGTGACTTATATTCAAGTTTAAGTCTGAGTTCGGATCTAAGTAACTGTACATGGTAGGATCATCTAATCTTGCATGTGCATGCATCTTTGGAGGTAGGTCAGCATCCAGGCAAAATTAGGTCACTTTTCCGTTTATGTCCGAATTCAGGTCTTGGTTACTGTACATGGTAAATATAAGATCATCTAGCCTTTGTATACATGCATAAGGGATGGTAAATGAGCACCCTGGCCAAATTGGGTTTCTGTGTCCATGTACCATAACGAGGCGAACTTTGTAATGGTTGATTACCTATGTTTAGAAGAATACCATTGTACTAGTGAGACATTTATTCTTTAGGAAGAAATGTTTTGTATATCAGAACGAAAGCATTTTGTGGAAGAACACCAATGTACAGTATAGTGGGAAATACTTGGGATTTTGCCTAAAATCAGGGTGTTTGTTTTTTAAAGGTTTAGTTTTTGCATTTAGGAAATTTGGCAAAACTATAAAAAGGGTAAAATAATAGTTTTATAATAAATGTAAAATACAGAACTAAAATTCCACTGTCAGCCTTTCAATAAGTTTAACCAAATCATGTCCTCCAAGATTACGTTGAATACGATCTCAGGTATATTTGAAATGTACTAAGGCAACTTCACAAGCCAATTTGTAGAAAGGAGTGAAATTCTTGAACCAGATATGCAAAGAGGTTTAGGAAAGAAATGTCATTATACCCCCCGCTTGAAAAGTGGGGGTATATAGTGATGGGGGTGTCCGTCCGTATGTCCATCCGTCCTTCCGTCTGTCTGTCCTTCCATTCGTTGCACCTGAGGGTACCCATCTATTATTCGCTACTCCTCCTGAACCAGTGAAAAGATTTTTATGAAACTTTAAGACAGTCTTTATGACATAATGCAGATGTGTACCTCCTATTTCAGAATTTGATTTCATTGATTTTTGGGGTTTCCCATAGCAAAACATGGACTTGGTAATTACGTTACAAGTGGGTACCCATCTCTTATCCTCTACTCCTTCTGAACCACTGAATAGATTTTCATGAAACTTTAACACAGTCTTTATGACATAATTTAGATGTGCACCTCCTATTTCAGAATTTGATTTGATTGATTTCTGGGGTTTCCCATAGCAAAACATGGACTTGGCCATTACGTTACAAATGGGTACCCATCTCTTATCCGCTACTCCTCCAGACCACTGAATAGATTTTAATGAAACTTAAGCACAGTCTTTATGACATAATTCAGATTTGCATCTCCTATTTCAGAATTTGATTTGATTGATTTTTTGGGGTTTCCCACAGCAAAGCATGTACTTAGCCATTACATTACAAGTGGGTACCTGTCTCTTATCCGCTACT
>MJUU01040892.1:4077-17239 GCA_002080025.1 Modiolus philippinarum
GTGTGCATATGGAACTGAATGCATGTCCATATATTTCTACTATTACCACAAGAACGAGTTCGCCTAAATTTTAAAAGACCCTTTCATATTTTTAGAAGGGTATTTTGAAGATTTTTCATGGAAGGGCTAAGACCGGGATGTCTGACCCTCTAATGTGATTTCCTTGGATGAGTTGTTGATTTGTAATATGCATTCAATACACTTTGAACCTTCAGTTAACATTACTAACACAGTTCCTAAATATTCAAATCCAACGTTTTTCAGCATTTTTAAAAAGTTTATTTTATAAAGAAAGGAAATGGGGTAAATGTCAAGGAGACAACATCCAATCTCCAGGTTAAAACGACATAAAACAAAGCATCTAAGGGTCACCATACGGTCTTCAACACAGTGAGAAACCTCACACCAATGGTCCCAAAAAGTAAAAAAAAGTGAACAAATCAATGCAAACAAACCACATCCAATAACCCGAATATCAAGAAAATAAAATGCTAAGACAAGGACAAGTCAATGACCTAACATATTTCTGACTCGGGACAGGCGCAAAAATTATAGAATGTATTTAGTAGAATTAATGTGTAGTACAATTGCAGGAATTGATCATGGCATAGATTTGTACTACTCTTCGATGCATTTTCGGAAGCCATGTTTAGCTCTGAGTCAGTTTTTGTAGGGCGGCATCTTTTATTGAGAGTACGCCCATTTTCTTCCGACAACATAATTTGATTAGGAGATATCAATAGGACATGCCAAGCATATACAAAACAAAATTTTAAGAAATTTTAAATCGGTTTTCTCAGAATAATCTCATTTTATCTCTTTAATCAAATATTTTGTATTTACAAAGAAACAAAAATTCCTCATTCATAGCATTGTTATCATACCTACCGAAATGGGAGATAACTCCCACAAAAAGCTTAAATGTGGCAGGGTACTGTCGTAGGATAGTCGGTTTGAAGCANAACTTGTTAAATATCTGATAGAAAATTTATCGCTGTACTATTCTTTGTTAAAAAATTTGACCAGTCGTACTATATATTCCGCGCATGCGCACAGCGGGATGGGACGAAAAGTGCTATATGTTAAAATCGGTTTTCTCAGAATAATCTCATTTTATGTCTTTAATCAAATATTTTATATTTACAAAGAAACAAAAATTCCTCATTCATAGCATTGTTATCATACCTACCGAAATGGGAGATAACTCCCACAAAAAGCTTAAATGTGGCAGGGTACTGTCGTAGGATAGTCCAAAACTTACGTAAAACCATCTATTGTGTATAAAAAACGCATTTCAACCTTCTTTTGGAAAAAATAAACAATGTAAATAAATAACGGGCAAGAAATCACACCGAAATTCTAGAAATTAATATAACTACAAGTATAACAAACAATCACACGGTGAGTGTTTTTTTAATCATCTTTATCAAACGGTCAATAGTAACAAGGCATTTTAAATTCTGATCGTTACATTAAAAGACTTATTAAACAAAAAAGTCTTTAATGGCCATTTCCTTTTTACAAAGGTTGCATTTAAGTGATAATTGTTGGGGATTTTTGGCAAAATTACGATATGCTGACAGTGTTTTTCTTCAGTTAGCAATTGTATATTAAAATATTGAGCATCGCACTGCGTCGAGGACAGATAAAGATGAAATGACATTAAAATTGAGATATAACAATTAGGGCGATATATATTCATGTTGCTGACAAAAACTATTTCAGCGGCAATTTTTAGAACAAATATTTTCAATATTGGCATCATTATTCTTTCGTTTGAAATAGATGTTATGTACCCAAAAGTCTATAAAAAATTTTACCCTTAAAGTAGTTGTAATGATTATAGTTTTCATAACGAGAATGAATTGTATATCGCTGGGTATCAACTAGAGTTATGTAATTTCAAAATATAATAAGCGAGCCTTTGACGAATTTATTATATTCGAAATAACATAACGAGAGTTGATATCCAGCGAAATACAATTCTTTCGGGTTGTTTAAACTATTACTCTTATGATTTTCATAAAAAAATAAACACAGTGCTTTTTTATAGCCGAACTGCTGTTCTGTGTTTGTTCGCTTGTGACGTCACTGTTTTTTTGTTTAAAATAACAACACGATTGCAAGATGACGATAATCACGACAAATGAGATCCCACAGTGGTCCAATAGAAACGTCCAAAAAGTGATAACACATCATGTGTGATGTGCTATTACTTCGCATTCGACCAATGGAAGTCCCGTAAAAGCGATGTAACTATTTCATATCTAACGACAGCGCCAAAGTTTCGTTGTGAGGAAAAGGTAATGAGGGTGAATCATAAGAGAAAAAAATGATATTCTATAAAAACAAATCGTATGACTGATTTTATATTTTGTCACAGTTAATTGATGGTAAAATTAAAATGGACTTGACGCTTGAATAGAGAGTACTGTAGGTCATCAGGCCTTACGCCAATTACTTTCTTTAAAGGCTTATAAACTTGAAATCGTAGAAAACAATAACCCAGCCCTGTATCTACTCATTCTATCTTCTTGTGTTCGGATTTTGATTTCATGTGTTACGTTAATACAATGGCCATAATGAACAATTATGTTAAAAGCATTTATATGTATACTTACGACAGCATTTTCTAATTTTTAAATAATGATGTTACTATTACCATCAAAAACACTTCCCATGTTGTTTATGGCCATTACATTACTTTTGAATCCAGTTGGGAAAACAAAGATGAAATTTGTAAGAGTTGTAACAAGAATAAAAAGCGGTGAAATATCAAGACTACAATGACTAAAGACAAGGGTTTGTCGAAAGCAGGAGCTATTTCGTGATTAACAACTTACAAAACGCCAGAAAGAGTGTTCATCTAATACAAGAATGCATTCCTGTCGAGTAAATGCATTCGCTCATTATGTGGCTTTCCCATTATACGGGCACTTTTGAATCCGTATTGAAACAAACAATTGTTTGAATCCACACATGTTTATTCGCACATTCATACGTGCTTCTTTTATCTTTTTGTATTGATTGTTTTACGCTTGTTTGTGGGAAAATTTCTCATATGAATACCAGGCTGAAATCTATCATTCATAGTTCGTAATTTTTGTAACTAATTGGGGGTTATTCTTTGTTTTTTTGAGTTTTATAACTGGAAGTGTCAAGTGCTTTACTATTTGACATTTAATGGCAAAGGGTCTTACATTTACATATGAATTGCATGAGACACGTAACGGTAAAGATATTTCTTGAAGTTTCTATATGTAATTGTACTTAAGTGTATACATTACGATAATTACTATTCCTGTAAGATACGGTTATATTGAACTGTCAGTTTTAAGCTCTTATTGTAGAAAAATATCTCCTTAAAAATAATAAGGCAAACAATCATGGCCACGACACCAAATTTAAAATAAAATACATTTTGGATAGACAAGATAGAATTTAGCAAAAGCCAATACAAATAAAACAAAAAAAGCGGGTGTCGTTAAAAACTATGAAAAGTTATGGAGTAAATGCACGTGAGACAAAATCTGTACAGATACATGGTCAAACCAAGCAAAGGAACAACACTTTTGTTGTTGTTCTTCGTCTTGAAGTCATTTCACCTTTCGATTTTCAAAAAATCAACACTTTTTGTTGTTGTTCTTCGTCTTGAAGTCATCTCAACAAGTCTTATATGTTAATTCAGACGGAATAGGCTGGAATAGGAAACCAATGATTAGAATCAGTTGGTACATGTATCTTGTGTGTATAAGCAACCAAGAATTGGTAAATATTTCTCCTATTTTCACTGAATTTTCTCTTACTGGTCAATTAAGAATAATTTGCATTAATTTACAGTAACCTCGGTATTTAGTTATTTGCAGGTGTTCATGTAGTACAGCTGAGAGGCTGATATCGAGCAGACAATGCTGTATTCATATAAAATCTTACACAAATGAAAAAGCAAGAAATTGTATCAACTTGCACAAGCAACAAGTTCAAACGTTTCTTTTGTCACAACGCCATACAATAAAGCGTAAATATTTCTTATATTCCTTTACCATTAAGAAACAAATTATTTGAAATCCATTTATCAAACATTTATGATAATTACCAACTGCACTAATTTTGGATTGAGCTAATGTTGAGCTTATGACATCGAGAAGAATTTTGTTCATAGACGGAATGTAATTCTCAATGGTAGTAGGTGTGACATAAGGCCAACGTTACTATTTAACCCAAAAAATAAAATAAAATAAAATAAAATAAATAAATAAATAAATAAATAAATGAATAAAAACAAATAATAAATAAAAGTCTTTAACAATACATATTGACTTACGATTTAAATTTATTGTAAGAATTTTTGTAAAAGGGCTGCAGATTAATACAACTGAATAATACAAACAATATCACACAACGACAACCTTGATATTTTTTTACCAAAATAATCACTGTAAGTTTTCACCCTTTTCAAAACATCATATGAAAAATCACTTATCCATTATTTCTAGTGACAAAAATCATTATTAGAGATACAAATTCACAATTTTTTCCTGTCATGACACGTGTCATTTGTTCATCTCAAATTAAAGAAATATATTATTTTGAATTGATTAGTTCATCTCATATTCAAAAATATTGTTACAGTTTGATCAGTTTCTCAGATGTATATTGTTGCAAAAAATCATATTGAATTTGAGTCTTCTCTGTCAACAATATTTGAAAAATCAACAAGTTTAAGCCAGTGGTAATATTTTTAATTATATTTCTACGATTGAATGCAATATAATGTTTTATTTGCAAGGAAAAAAAATCGAACATACCTGTCTACTTAATTGAATTTGAATTAAACATAATTTTATTGCTCAAAAGGATAAGCAAAGGGATCGGGCACAAGTTATAACAACATTATTATAAGCCCTCTCCCTACAATGTACAACATAACAATTTATAACAATGCATATCTCTATCTCCCTGTCTACTTAAGGTGTCTCAGTGTTATTATTCCGCCATTTTTGTTTAATACTTGTTCATTTGGGTTTCTTCATTAAGAAATGTAACAAAAAAGTTATCTAAAATGTACAGAAAGTTCCAAAGTATTTAAAGTTTTAATTCTTTATAACTTTTACAACATTTTCGTTCCAAAAATGTGAACTGAAACACATGTGCTTTAAATCTGTTACTGGATTTACAGAACACAGAAATTATGCAAGGGAGATAATTTGATAAAATAATTTCATATAGATATCACTAGAGAAATCTACATTTTGCAATTTTTTCCCTCTTATTTCAACGGTGACCCCCAATTTCTATTTCTTATATTGAAACTATATAATGATCTCAAAACACATGCAAAGTATGAACAAAATCTATAATAGATATTTAATGCTATCCCTTTATATAAATGTTTTCCCTATCATTTCTTTGTAAAATTCTTAAATGTTTAATTTCAGTTTTGGGGCTTAAATGCACGGTGACCCCTAAATTTTATTTTATATTTTCAACAATAATACAATTATGTTTCTACACAAAAAAAAAATCACAAACTTCTATAATAGGAAAATAATACCCTGCAGACACCTTAAGTCAAATACGAAAATTTGCAAAAGTATTATTCCAGTAAATTTTACATTCAAATTCAGTCATAATAGAAACCAGCGTTTTTATTTCAGTACAAAATATATATGAAGGTTGGAATGTCGATCTTACCACTTATAAGCAAATAAATTAAGTAGATATACTTACGTCAAAAATTGTCTACGAATAATAAAACATTGTGTACAATGCACCACCGTTATATCACCACTTTTGGCAACAGGGAAAATTTTGGCAATTAGTGAGGGTGGCTATAAATCGAGGGAATTAAACACATAACAACTATAAAACTATTGAAAGATGAACCTAAAAATGGGTGGCGATAAGTGCAGGACCGTCATTCACTAGAAGTGATACAACGAGGGGGCATTGTAGATCATCGACAAAGTTTTGGCCTACAAGTCAAATTTTGCATTTTGAAAAAATGAGCATCCGGTCAATGTATCGACGTTGAAATTGGAGTATCAATTATGATATAAAAGTATTGTTTCCGGAATATATTAGAAAACCGTTAACTGGCTGAGCTTTGTGGGGAATATCAGAATTCTTACATTTGGGCTAGAAAGCATTTCGGTCATTGTAAGAATACTGGAAGTTATCACAAAAAGCATTGGCCGAGCATAAGATCAATTGCTTGGTTTTACCATGTATTTATTGAAACTTTGTTTATTTACGGGAACGTTGTTACAGCAATGCTAGAAATCCATCATTCATGACCGTTATCGCATAATGGAAAGACAATCAAAGAAGTGATAGCTTTGAAAGTGAACTAGAAACATTTGTCTTCTGGACATTGACAAATATGTTAAAGCCAGGATACAAAGAGCAAGTACAACTTACTTGAGTTTTCAATGATTACACACATAAATTTTGCTTACATAGGTAATGCATCAGTTAATGCAATCATATATTTGCGAAATGGATTATTGACAAGCTTCATGTATAAAACTTTAAGTTGTTTCAAAATTGAATTGACAAAACAAAAAGGTCAACTAAATTACGTTTAACTTGGGAATAGTGATGTACGGTAACATAAATCTCCAACGTAAGGAAATATGAGCGTAAGATTTCAGAAGCATTCGATATCCTCGGGTTTTCATCCAATCCAACAGGGTATATTCTTTTTTACACATGGATCATATTTTCTTTGTCATACTATTAGGTCACTTTAACATGCATAAAAAAAAAATATGAAAAATTTTATCAACTTCTAATTATATTTTCATATATTGTAAGGCCTATAAAGAGCTATTAGAAAATGAAGAAAATCTCTAGAGAGAAGCGTTTCCCCAAACTTACGACGTCTTATATCTAAAAAATTCCTTCATGGATTTTCAAAAATTTTTGCTCATGTTGTTCTATTAGCGAAATTCTTCAAAACAAAAGGTCAGAATTTTAATTCTTATCACAAAATTTCTGACATTCGTACTCCCTTAAGACAAATGAGACCTGTTATATCAAAGTGAAGTTACTACAATTAAAAGTAAGAATCTGACAGTCACTGTTTAGGGAGATGTATCTCTCATTTTGACCATAGAATAATTATTTTTTACAGAAGACTCTCTCATAAGAATTTCAATCATTTTCTTTTGTCATATTTCGACAAAAAATAATGTTGACATGTGTATGTGTGGAAATATGTCTGGCGATGTATGTCAAATCAATATTCTAAATTGACCTCAAAAGCAAGCAAAAGGAGTAGGTGCGGTAAGGGCCTTATTTTGCCTAAACAAGTTTGCTTGAATTCGAAAACTGACATATTTGTCCAATTTTGACTACTTTTTCTTAAGAGGAAACATAGAACGCATGCAAGAACCACAAAAATAGACCTCTCCAGTTTTTAGGCTTGCAATGTTCTAAATGAGACCAATTCGCTTGAAACATCGGCAAAAAGAAAACTGAAAGGGTTTTCTGAAGCTAGTGAGGCGCCTCTATTCAAAAGATACAAAATGATTTTGCCAAGACCCGCTTTATTAAAATAAGATATATACTGTGTTATTATTAAGATGCTAGAACTTTTTATCGACAATATATTTGTCGAATTTTGAGGCGGCGTTTTCAACCGACTTTAGGGATTTCAACGGGGACTAATTGTGCGTCACTTTAAGCTGATCTTTCCCTATATTTTATTGAGGAAAAGAATGAAATGCAGCTTACAAAGATAAAACAAACATATTTAGATTATCCTTTATTTCAGCATCCAATAATCAGAAATCGTACTTTCGAAATCTTAGTTATCCAAAATTAAAAGAATAGTTATATAAGATTTATAACAATGAGCCTGTGATTTTTTTAAAGAGCTAAAACACTTTTGCAAAAGCTGCTTCGCCAGGGATTCGATCAGCCTATGTTCCTTTCACCCACAAAGTAAATGAAAACAGACATTTTCAGCTATATTCATGTCTTCCAGGATTCGACATTTCTGATTTTCGCCTTTTCCTAGGTTGACTTTCTGACAGTATGACGATTGCTGTTGAATTTTAGGAAATGTTTACCCCTCTGAAGCACTTGACTTCTCTCTCGTTTTGATGCGAGTGACTTGGTATTAAGTCTATGGTTTTCAAGTTGCGTTTTGTTACTGTCTTACGTCATTGACTTTACTCCTGCTCATTTTGGCCAGATCTCTTGACTCTGTAAGTCTCGTTCAATTTTGGAACTTCCGGGAACATAATCTGTACCCGGAAATTGCATTTTAAACAAAAACAAATGACATTTCGGACAAAAAAATTCTGAACGTCATAATCTTGCAACGTCATATTTTGGCGGGAAACGTTTTCAAATAGCAGTTTTATCGCAATTTCACGGTGTCACATGACGAGACTTACAGACCCAATTCATTGTTATTTCGGTATTCTACTGTCGTTGATTGAAATGATATACACATATAGCAAACAAACATACAGCTAAAAATGTCCCTAAGGAAAACAATAAGATCTTATTCAATGAAATTTCTACTTTAGTTTTTCATTTATGTACACATGTTCGTACCTTAAAATGCGGATTACAAATACTTTTTATTATACGTGTGCGTTTTATCACTAAATTAAATGCTTTACATCATTTTTCATTTTATGTCAAAATTAGCATTTACTGGGAAAAGAAAAAATAATTTCGGGAGATTTGCTAGCTTTCCCCAATGCTAAAAATATTTCTGGTTGAAATATAATCAGTGTTATAAGAATGCATTTCTCTCCATAATTTGATTTTATTGGTCGTTTCTACTATAAATCAATGTTTTTCACCCAACCACTTTTCCTATTTTATTGGTATTTATTAATAAATGGGTTTCGTCCGGAATACAGATGAAGTGTTCCTCCAAGGACGCCAGACTACTCTTAATCGATTAATAAATCGCGTTCCCTCGGTAGCTTTAATGTCCAAGTCACAATTAAATAAGACATGAAGCGTCGCGTGAAGCGCTTTCAAAACTCCGAAGATATTTTGACATATTACATTGACAAAGCACTAAATATCGCACTGTTTACATACATCAGTGATTAGGGTCATTGTTCGAAGAAAACAAAAGTTTTGATTTATTTTAAGAACTTAACTTATGATATAAACCCTTAGAAATCACAAGCTTAGTAGTCATATACTATATGATAGTCAACGAACAAATAAAGGATAATGTCTACATGGGACAAAACCTTTTTAATAAGTGGTAAGGTAAGGCAAATGGAATACGGCTTTTTTCTTGTGTTCTGTTTTAATGTGAAGCAATGGAATGCACCTTCCATATTATTTCCCGTCTGGTGTCACCACTGCACTATCAGGTTTTGTTCTGTGACGTCGTGATACCTGGAAAATTAACGCACAGGGAACAACCTTTAACATGCGTGAAATAGCAGTTTTCCCGCGAACTACCCGATATTGCAGCAGCGACACCAATCGGGAAAAGCATTGAGGTGAATTCCATTAATAGGCCTTCCACACTGAGCAAATACACTTACCTCATAGTAAGTTAAAGATTTCCCCAAGCTTTGACCTGAGCGGAATTCACCGGCTAATGTCGAATAGCGATAAAACCGATATAATGTTGATATTTGAAAAGTTTATCTTTCATAGCAACCCCCGTAATTGTACAACACCGGGTTTCTACGTAAACCTATCTAGTCCGATTTCTTGAAATATACATCTACCAGCATACAATTTGTTGCAAAACAAATAGGGAACAAGAGCAAGATCTATCAGTATATCAATCAATGTCAAGAAAAAATATTAATAAATATAGAACCAATTCACATCAGGAAAAATTGTTCCAGCCATGTGGTCATATGTTAATTCATTACGGCTATCTTATTGTAAACATGAAAAAAGAAAGGAAATGGGGTAAATGTCAAGGACACAACATCCCATATCCAGGTTAAAACGACCAAAAACAAAACATCTAGGGGTCACCATATGGTCTTCAACACCATATAGTAAGCCCTAAATGGCCCCGAAAAGGTAAAAAAAGTGAATAAATCAATGGAAACAAACCACATCCAATAACCCAATTATCAAGAAACTAAAATTTTATAAGAAGACAAGGACAAGCCAATGACCAACATATTCCTGATTTGTATGTTTGTTTCTTATGTATGTCTCTTATTTTTTAAAACATAAATATAAAAAGTCTTTGGACATATTTGAGATGACTTATCATATACGCGTGGAGGAGATCATGCTTACCCTTCCGGTGCACCTGATTATACCCCAGTTTTTGTAGGGGTTTACACTGTTAGTGCTGTTAGTTTTGTGGCGTTCTTCAACTCAATTCGCGTTTGCCGCCGTGCGCGGTCCCGGCTTATGAATAGGCCCACAGCATCCTCTGAGCTTGGAGTATGAGTCTTCCTAACAGAGGACCCCGAGGGAACCCCGGGATATAGAAATAGGACCTAGTATCTCCGGCTTGCGGGGTGTGACCCCTCCTAAACGGAGGCTGACCCCGAGGGTCCCGGGATATAGAAATAAGACCCATTCCGTGGTTGTGGGGGATTAATAAATACACAACCCATCCATCGGATGGGATGTAAACTCAGGTCCACGTGTTGGAAGAAATGCCACGCTTCCTGCACGTTAAAGAACCCTTGTAGCAACTTCTCTTTTTGGGGTGGTCCGTAGGTGATCGGCTACAAGGCTAAATTCCCCGCCCTTGACGATTTCACCCTATTTTTCCAGTGGCAGTCAGAATTTCCCGTCCCATGGCCCTTTCCATACCCCAAAGTGATTATTTATTAACAAACTTGTTCTCGTCTTGATATAGCTGAAATATTGCTGAGTAGACGTTAAACAATATTCAATCAATCAATCAATCAATTCGCGTTTGATATAATTTGCCTTGATTTTGGATTTTTAATTTCGGAATTCTCCCTTTCATCATTTTTGCTGTGGTATTCGTTTGTCGATATACTCACTGATTCATAGAGTGGCAAAACAAAAGAAAGCCTGTTTTCAGACTTGATCATTATACCATTGTTCAGTCATACGGCAGAATTAAATAGAGAAATAAGCCCAAAATACAACCACATAATAGGGTCTGTAAGTCTTGTCTAATTTGAATGGAGTGTACATAGTTTACAGAGTGTTTATAATTATAAATGTGAACTGTTTCATACTGAATACAAATAACCCGTTTTCATATGGATAGTGATGGATATGTTGATGATCTTATAGCGTTCATTGCATGATATTGGGAAAAGGAATAAAGACGATCGATATACAGTACTGAATCAAATCAAATAAACACGCTTTCGTATAATTTATATCGTTGATATTTCTTAAAATTTTGAAAATTGAAACAAACCCGATGAAACGCTAAAATAGAATAATTTTTAACAGCAAGTACTGTTTAATAAAAAACTGTTTGATAAGGAAGATACAAATAATGTCAACGGAAATAAGTTAATTTTTGCAGAGATTATGTTCTATGCACAATAGCCCAAAAATCCGTTTTTGCATTCAAATAAAATAAAGCGGCTTTTAAAGCGACGTAAATCTAGCTGAAAATTTCTGTTTTCAATTTGGATATCGACACGTCATATATCTCAGATGGTATGGTGTTGGTCATAGAATTTCTTGAGGGATGACAGTAACATAAATAAATCACTGACTGATCAACTTTTGGGACATTTGTTTTACTCTATTTAAAAAATCACCCTACAGACTACATGCTTTACAGTAAGGGGTCTACAGTTTGATTTTCAGGGGGAGGCTCGGAGACTTTGCCTAGAAATCATTTATTTTCTTTAAAATCTCGAACAAATTATCTATTTTCACTAAATGTGTCATTAAATTACTCATTTGCATTTGCAACAAACATTTTGTCTTCAAATCAAAGTAAAATATTGTTTTCATGATAAAAAGGCTCAAAATATATATATTTTCACCGGCGATAAGATTAAATTATGAACTTACAATATCGCCAAACAATTGTGAAATGTACAATTAACGCGCTTGAGAGGTAAGAATGTTGCTGCTAAGAAAGCGAAAGTCACAATTGGAAAGTAAATGTCATCACGCTTGTTATATAGCTTAGAACTCAAACGTCTATCATTTTCAATTTGGAACAAAAGATCTAGGTACGTAGCTAAAGTAGGTACATCAGTACTTAACGCATGTCTGCTGAAATACATGAAGACTCTTTACCAAACCCTTCGGGAAGTTTTGAGTTTGATTTTTCTTCCGTAGTGCGACAGTGTTTTACCAGCAGACTAGATTCCTTGAGCTAGCCGGCAGTTTAGCGGCGAGCACTCTTTGACCCTTCTTTCAAAATTACGTTTTGTTTATGCTTTTTCTGTTCCAAGATAGTGGTCATTGAGTTAGTAGTCTACCTGTATTGGGTTTTATTCGCGTGTTTATGATACTATAGGGAAACGGGATAGAGAAAGGGGAGGTTTGGGTACCCATAAACCGGTTTAACCCTACCACTGGCTTTTGCTGGTGCCGGTACCAAGTCCGGCTATCCCGAGTTCCTATCGTTATTTATGTTTGTCTCTTGTTTTCATTATTGTTTTTCTGGTGCAGTTTGCTTGTAAATTGTGGCATGTGATTGTAGTTCCTGGCCATTGTAGGTGTTTGCTGTTTTCCTGTTTTTGTAATTTCTTTATTTTCAAGTTCATTGTGGTAGATCTGATGCAAATATCCCTAAAACTTAGAATTTTAAGAGGTGAAAATCATCTTTTTAGCGGAAAAAATAAGGACTTACTTAATGCATTATTGCTACATGTAGTTCTGCTGTAGATCCAGAGTGTAACTGAAAATGATGGCCTACTATTAGTAAATGAAGTAAAAAATGAAATCATATTCTAAAATTAATGGGTCTGTTTTGGATTGTCAAATAATGATCACATGTGTTTTATGATGATATGCTGCTGTAAATTGAATTAATATGTTAATACATATACATAACCGTTGTTAATGATTTTCTTCATTTAGATTGCGGACGAACTTCAAGGATATTCCTTGTATTATTCAATAAAAAAAAAAATTCTTCATATAAACCTAACCTTATTATACACATTAGATAAATCATGAGGACTCATCACATATATTTGTTACGATTTAAGTCGTTTTCTGCGAAAAACCCTAAATTATAAAAAAA
>MJUU01040892.1:30532-46414 GCA_002080025.1 Modiolus philippinarum
ATGTTTTATGTACTTCATTGTAAGGGTACTCGTCTTGATAAGTTGGACTTTTTTCTAGTTTGATTTTTACTGTGAGTTTTTTGTGTATTTATTTTTTAGCCATTCAACAAACATAGGGGGAGGGTTTGGATCCAAGAAAACTAGTTTAATTCCATCGCAATTTTTGCGCCTGTCCCAAGTCAGGAATATGTTGGTCATTGACTTGTCCTTGTCTTCTTATCAAGTTTTAGTTTCTTGATATTTTGGTTATTGGATATGGTTTGTTTCCATTGATTTTTTCACTTTTTACCTTTTTGGGCCATTTAGGGCTTGCTATATGGTGTGATGTTCCTCACTGTGTTGAAGACCGTACGGTGACCCCTAGNTGCTTTGTTTTGGGTCGTTTTAACCTGGATATTGGATGTTGTTTCCTTGACATTTACCCCATTTCCTTTCTTTTTCATATTCAGCGTACTGAAGAAAGACCGAACAGTTGTCTTTATACAAATCAAATGTTGATATAATTACACCAATGCTTCTGTGCGTCATCAAATTCAACATTGTTGCATACTGTTATTAAAGTAGGATCCGATTAAATATAGTAACAAAGAATATTAATAAAGAAAGAAAAAAAACCTATATGTAGCATTAGGACATACAATCAAACATGATTAATTACCACACATACTTGTTTTTATCATTATGATACGATTTTAGTCTTTTTTCCTGTACTATCAAAGTATTGATATATCTCACTCGGTAGTGGATTATAAGGACGTAAATTTTTATTGTGAATTTGTTTTTGACACAGAAAACAAATGAACATGATGTGTATCCATATGAACTTTCATATTGATACACAATCACACTTTCACATTTTGGCATTTTTTTTATTTTTTGTAATCTAAAATTGTATTCTGACAACCTGTTTATTGTGCCCACATCTCATGATTTTATTATGCCAAGTTTTCTTACAATTTTGCTCGATGAGTGCCCTGTGGTAGTTTTAATGTTGTGATCGTCTTCTATCGTCTTTTTGTCGGGTAATGGATGACAGCTATTGTAAGAACACTTTGCCAGTTAAGTTTATGTTTGTTGACGATCCCGCATCCATGGATCATTAGGTAAAAAGGCATGGATGTAGCGTTGCTCGACAATTAGCAATGAATTCCGCTCAAACCGGTGCTAGGGGCCGTCTTGAACTTGCTATGAGGTATGAGTAAAACTCATTGTTGAAGGCCTCATGGTGACTTCAAGATGAAGAACAACAATAAAAGCGTTGTTCCATTGCTTGTTATTACAATGAATTTGTAGAGACTTTGTCTCATTTGCATTTACTCCATATCCCTTCATTGTTAATGAGTTTGTATGAGTTTTTAGTTCTTATCTTAAAATCATTTACTTTGTAAATTTTATTGAAAACTAAGGAGTATCTCCCTCATGCAAAGCTCTGTCCTTAGCTGATTTTGGCTTTAAATTTAGATCAATTTGGTTATTTGTTCTCTATCAGTTTTTAAACATCTTTGAGTTTATGGTCTTCCAAACGTTTAGATCTTATCTGCACTGGTGAGAGATAAGTTGTCGTAATGCGCATATGAAGAAAGTAAATTCACAGTAACTTCGGTACTTAGTTATTAGTTATTACTTATAATTGTCTTTTTTGCGTGTTCTTGAGACAAAAAAGTATGTTTAAAGAAAAATAAATATGTCAGCTTTTACACATATTTGGGTTTATGAATTCCAAACGTTTTATTTGATTTGCACGGAAGAGACATAAGTAGTCTAAATGCGCATATGCAGAAACTAAATTCCCAGTCACATCGGTATTTTGTTATTTAAGAAGGGATAAGATAAGTAAAATATACAGCTGTCTTCATACAAATCAATTCTTTGATACATCTATATAAATGTTTATGTGGGTCATCAAATTCTACGTTGTTGCAAACTGTTATTTAAGTGGGATCCAATTTAAAATATTTACTAAGAAAGAAAAACCCGTTTTTCTATAATAACCAAGTAGCATTATCACACACAATCAAAAATGATACATTATATCATATATTGGTTTGTAACAAATTTGATACGATTTCAGTCTCTTTTTTCCTATAAAACGCTCGTTAAATTATCAAGAATTGATATATCTCACTTTGTAGCGGATTTTAAAAACGTAAATTGTGATTGTGGATTTGTTTTTTGAAACAAGAAGCAAATGAACATGAGTTTTCAGGACTGACAACTATTTGTTATTTTTTATTTATTTATTTATATGTCTTTTTGCGTTATCTAGTGAAAATAAAATTTGTATTTACGTTGGTATAGGAAAAGTCAAAGAATACAAGCACTAACGGACAATATGCATCAACAGACATGTTTTTATTTAAGTAACACAAAAAAGGGCTAATCGTTGCTATATCGTCGATGTGGGGTTTCATTTTGATAGAGATAAAATGTAACTGATTTTAGTATCTATATTTTGTTGATTTTTTAACAAAGATATCTCATTTATCTCTGTAAGAATCATTCTCAAACTCAACAACATAAAAAATGTTTTCTAATTTCATTTCTTGCAAATGGTGTTAGAATTTTTATAACGATTAATTTTTTTCAACAAAATTATATTTTAGGATTAAAGTAAGCGAGAACCAAACCGTCATTCTAGATACAAACAATCCAAGGACAACGGCAACATCGGAAACACTAAAGCCTCAGAGACTTAGTCTGTACCGTTCATCAATAATTTTAATTTTATGCCATGTATGACCAAAAATGATGTTTTTACCGATGAGGTCTAATGCTTAGCTTTGTTCTCCATTGGCACCCATGTTTTTGTCCTATTGAAATGAGTAAACATTACAAAGGACCTTCTATGCATTTTTCAAATACAATTATATTTGCTTCAATAGTATTAGAGAAGATGGTGAAAGGTATGATTTCCCTACAGGTTTTAATGTTAGTCGATGTACAGCGCTGGCTTTTATCTGATCAAAATGAAATGAGTGATATTTGTAAAGCACCTTTCGTACATCATTCTGTATAGTTTGGTTGAATTTGCTTAAGTGGCCTCAGAGGTGAAGTTTTCCCATAGGGTCCAATTTTAAACTATATTCTGCACTGATGGCCATGCTTTCTTTCCGATCGGAGCAAGGTAAGTAATCATTGCAATGGACCTTTAGTACATCAGTCTCAGAAGAGAAGATAAAAATGTGATGTTTCCAATGAAGTCCAATGTAAAACCTAGATTGTCTTCTGGTGGTCATGCTTGTTTTGGCAAATTGGAACAAAATGGGCAATTTTTGCAAAAGACCTTTAGAACATTATTCCTGGATAGTATGGTTTAATTTGCTACTGTAATCAGTGCTATCAGAAAAGAAGATGAAAAAGGGATTTTCCCCATGAAGTCCAATGGAAAACCTAAGTTCCGCGCTGGTAGCCATCTTTTTCTGACGAATCAAACAAACTGAGCAATCTTTGTAAAGCACATTTAGAACATCATTACTGAAAAGTTTGGTTAAATTTGCCTCAGCAGTTTCAGAGGAAAAAATGAAACTAGGATTTCCCGATAAAATCCAATGTAAAACTATGTTCCGTGCTGGCGGTCATGTTTTTATCGGATCGAAACGAAATGAGCAATCTTTGTAAAGGACCTTTAGTACATCATACCTGTAAGGTTTGGATGAATTTATTTCAGCTGTTTTAGAGTAGAAGATGAAACTGTGATTTTCCCATAAAGTCCAAAGTAAAAGTATAGCCTGTGATGGCGGCCATGTTTTCATCGGATTGGAACGAACTGAGCACTCTTTGTAAAGGACCTCCAATACATCATTCCTGTAAAGTTTGTTCGAATTGGTATTCAAGAGAGACGTTAAAAATATGAAATTTGAACAGACGGGATGACGGTCGATGGCATTCAATTATACCATTACACCCAAAATAATTCACCACTTCAGTATAAAATATACATAGTCTTTTTGTCGGGCAATGGATGACAGCGATTTTAAGAATATTTGACCAGTTAATTTTATGTTTGTTGACGATCCCCATCCATGGATAAACAGGCATAAATGTAGCATTGCTCGTCATCTAGCTATGTATTCTGCTCAAACTGGCACAAGTGGTCGTCTTAAACTTTCTATGAGGTATTATCAAAACTCATTGTTGAACGCCTCTTCAAGATGAAGAACAACAATAAAAGCGTTTTTCCATTGCTGTTTTTGAAATGTATCTGTAGAGACTTTGTCTCATATGCATTTACTCATATCCCTTCATTGATTATTTCAAATTCATCACAGTTATTATGTTACTAATATATACTTGATTGGTAAAGCAATAAGAACATTCTTCTTTTTTCGTGACAAAAACAATAAAAAAATCTTACTTGAATTAAATTGTTTGTTGTAAAGTGACAGGAAACGAACCCTGAGGAATAGCTAAACTTAAGTTAAAATATCTTAAAAATGCTAAAGTGATAATATGTCTACGAATTTGACATTTTGACACCGAAAATTATCCCTAGGCGACTTGTTTGGATTGATTAAAGTAACAATTTTCTTACTCATATACATCATTGGTAGTAGAATTACCGAAGAAACACATAAAAGGTATTTACAGAAAACAATACATGTGTCGTGTTTACTTTAGTCTCAGTTAAGGTTTGTATTTCTTTAAACATACTTAAGACTAGCAATTTAACATGTAGTTAGATTTTAATAGTAAATTGAAAAAGAAGGGGCATCAGTAACATAACAAAAACTGAATGGGGTATGAAGGGATCTTCATATTCTTCCGTGACATCAAGATAGAAATTCTTAAATGGGAACATTTTTAATTAAAGATTTGAAAGCTCTTACGAATCTGTAGATTTTCAGATTAGGTACATACATACATGTTTTGCTGATATGCCACAAATTTGTCATTTTAAACGGAGTATCCATAAAGAAGCATATATATTAACAAGTAAGCCTGGTGTAATTAAGAATATACTTTGATAATAAAATGTAAAGCTAACTTTAGCTGGATAGATAACAGTTATTACAGTAAATTATAGCAAGTGGTTCATTAAACGACTCCATCCCATTCCGATATAAAATCTGAATAAAACGATCAGTTACGGAGATATTGTAATTGCATGCAATATATTCTAGTTTTTTCCTGTCTATTTTCAGTTTGAAGGCTTTCACGGGAAATTATATATTAATGACAAAAGCAAACCCAGGCTCATTTGAGGAAACTGTTGTTACGTTATATATTTGTATAAAGTTTTAGCCGCACAAGTCTACATTGCCACACGAGTCAGGAACATGATATAGTTCTTCAAATATGAGATTAATTTGTTTAATTATTTCAAACACGGACAAGACGAGCTTCACCTTTTTCATGTCGTTTATAAGGAAACTCAAGAGTTCCTATCGTTGTTTACGTTTGTCTTTTGTTTTATTTGTGTTTTTCCTGTGTAGTTCCCTGGCAGATCATGGCATGTGATTATTATTTTCAGCCATTAAAGATGTTTCCTGTTGTCCCTTTTATTTCAAATTTCAAGACCTTATACGTACATTTATACGGATTTGATCAAGAATTTAAATAAAAAAGATATATGAAATAAAAAAACTGCTTTCTGATGATGATCTCACCAACTTTACTAGAAGACGATATCTAAATGTAAGTTAAATCAAAGATTTTGCCTATAATGTAGGAATAGAGTTGAAAATGAGTTCATTTTATTTCAATCATCAATGAACAGAAGGAAATATTTTTTTTTCAATTATTTGATTGAATTAGTTCTCTCTTTTTCTATTATGGATCTACATAATAAGTTTCACATTAACAGATTTAAATGTTTATCGATCATTCATGAATGGAATATAGAGCTTAAAGGTTACAAATGCGCAATTATTCATAATGCTATTTGCATAGGGGGTACCCCAGCTTGACGGAAGTCAAAAAATAGATGCAACCTAATTTCAACTCCGAGGGTCACATTTATAATTTGTCGGCACTGAGATCTTTTGCAAATTGGGTCTACAAAAAGGGACGGTATTTTTATGGAAAATATTCTAAATCCCACTCCTGACATAAACATATCCGAAATTCAGATCAAAGATATAAAAAGTGAATAGATATTAATGAATTCTATATTAGTAGTGTATTTTATGATAATAATTTTCCACCAATCACTGGTACTGTAATGCTTAATTCTAAATTTCATCTCGGGGTAAAAGGCTTGATGCATTCTGAAAAAACATTAATTTATAGGTAATAATATTTGTTAGATATACTGTAGTTGAGCAGTGATATTACTTTTCAGTCCACGGGTTTCTATATGTGTTCTTTGTAACTTGTTTTTTGATATATTAAATTTGTAACTTGCCATTGTACTTTTAACTTTGATTCGAGACAACAGACCATTTAAATAAGGTATCTATGTAAAGCCAAATAATCTGGCAAAAGATGCTCACATAAGGGTTTTAACGCACGCCATTAAATGTGTTTTTCATTTTTCAAATTGTAATAAAGGAAATCGACTGAGTGGTGAGAAAAAGATAATATTTTTGATATATAATTTGTCTTCTCTTGTGATTCAATCTCATTATCTATTCTTTGTACTAATCGTTATTTGTGGTACACAACGAGCTGGAGTTAGATATGAACTAGTTGAATCTCTTTCACGCGAATTTCATTGGTTGAGCGACATGTAATAGCACATGCATGGTGTGTTATCACTTTTTCGACGTTTCTATTGGAAGACTGTGATCTCGTTTGCCGTAATCAGATAAAGTTATGCCAAACAGATAGATATAATAATTTCTTTATGTTATGTTAATCTTCGGCAAAGAATCTGGTCATACTAGTAAGAACTTTTTTTTACTTGGAAACCATTGGCTGCCAAGGTAATGCGTTTATGTTGTGCTTGAATAATTGACTTAACATCATTTGTTTAGGAAAGGATAATCAAAAATCAAAGTTATCGACATAGGAATGAGGAATCGATGAGGTTAACGATAAAGAATAACTAAATACCGAAGTTACTGTGAATTTACTTTCTGCATATGCGCATTTCGACAACTTATGTCTCATCAGTGCAGATAAAATTTGATTTCATTTCGGTAATGAGAAGATTTGGAAACCAAAACTGCATACGGTGTACCCAACGTTAAGTATATACTAGAACGCCAACGATTATTTAAAATCATTTACCAAGCAAAGCTTATAACCTTGAATTCCAATCAGTTGTAAGAGCTACATTAGTGCAAAAGTTGGATAGAAAGCATATAGGTGTGAATTCAGTAAATAAACATTATATCATTAAGCTCCGCCTATGCTTTCAGTAGTGTAATGAAAAATTATAATGGAATGATTGGAGGATGTTATTTGAAATAAATGTTTTTCAAAAGCTAGTTCATAGGTGATGTTTAAAAAGCTAAAGAAGAAACCTGACAACACTCTACGATTTTTCAGAGCGAGTTTTAAGAAAAGGGGGTCGAAATAAGAAATTCAGTGCGAAATTGCTATGTCCGTTTTCAAGTAACGGAAATGGCTAAAAATGCCGCATGACCCTATGTCTTGACGGTGCCAAAAATAGACCAAAAATTATATTTTACTGAATGAGATATAAAAGTTCCCGATAAATTAAGGGAAAATAACTAGGAGTGTTCATTGTCATAGAAGTTAACATAGAAAGTAAAGGAGATTCATTTACTGTATTCACACCCAAAACCTACATTGGTAATTGTTAGATAGCTGGCAGTTATCGCCCCTTGCAAGTGTTGGATCTATGTGTTCACTTCATCGCTATCACCGATTATAATCATTGTTAAATGTAATATCAATCAAATTTTTGCTGCCTTGGTAGTTGAAATGCCTATATATTTATGTCTTTTCAACAATAGCAGATTATTAATAAAAATATGAGTAGGCGCAGGTTTTTATTTGTTTTGTGTCTAGGAGGTTTAAGCTCGGACACAAAAGACGAACGAAATTGTCTTAAATTTTCGTTTGTTGTAGACATAGGTCTTGCTTATTGATGAGTCATATATTCGCAAAAGAGATTATCTAAAAGTGTTATGTGTAAAACGTTAAGTTGTCTCAAAATCAAACCTTAATAAAACAGAAAAGTCAACTAAATAACATTTAAATATCACGAGAATAGTGATTTATTTGACAGAAAGCAGGTACTTTTGAATCTTCAACTTCAGACTAGTGAGACTATTAAATTTTCTTTAAGAAAAATGACGTTACTATAAGAGTTTATAATGAGAGTCTGACACTCACTGTATAGGGAGGTACATATGTCAGTTTGTACATAAAATAATTATTCTTTATAGAATAAAAATTCTTTCAATGGATTCGTAATCAATTTCTTTTTGTCATATTTCGACAAAGAATAGTGTTGACATATATATGTGTGGCAATACGTCTGATTGTTTATGTTTAATCAATATTCCCCATTGACCTCACATGCTAAATTTGAATTATTCATTGAGACACTTGTGAATGATCGTCAAAGAGTTTATCAAAATAGACAATCAAAGATATTGTGTTTGGTTACATAATATAGCACTGTATGTCTAAAAATTAAAATAAGTAAAACGAACTCCTGTCACATAAATAGGTTATTAACTTTTTTAGCTCGTGGGGTTTAACACATATCACACGAGAATGCCACAAAAAAAAAAACAAAAAACTTTCAACACTTACAGTGTTGACCCATCAGGTAACCTGAAATATCAGCAGATTTTCCTAAAGGGTAGCATGATCTCCGGGAAAAACGAGAAAAGAACATTTTGGTTTAAAAATAAAGTAAATATTTTGAATTGGACTCTTGTTAACAGCATTCACCAAATAAATGCGCAATATACAACTGTAAAATGTGTAAAAAAAGTATTATCTGCTTATTTACTCTAGGTAATTACTACATTTATGCTTGATAAATGGGCATATGTTCGTATCTTACAATACAGATCAAAGCTATTTATATATATATATCAATTGAAGGTAAATCAAAAATATAAAGCATTCCAATACTTTAATTGAATGTCATGTCAAAATTATATCTATCTAGTTAAAATTGACATTTGTCCTCAGCCAGCGAACGTCAGTTATATGTAAGGAACATTCCGAAACTTAAACAAATGTTTTTGGTTGAATAATAATCTGTTAATATCATGCATTTCCAGCCCTAGTTTGAATTAATTTGTCTATTGCTGTATAATTCAATCTTTTCAACACCATCACTTATAAAATTTTATTAGTATTCATTGATAAATGTGTTGTGATAGGAATACAGATGAAGAATTCCTCAAGGACGTCGCACTACTGTTAACCGATTAATAAATTTCGTTCCCTAGGTAGCTGAAATACCCAAATCTCAATAAAATTTGATATGAGGCGTTGCGCATAACGCTTTCAAAACTCAGAGATATTTACATATTATATTGATAAAGCACTGAATACTGCAAACAGATAAGTGTTTAGGTTCCCTTTTTCGCAAAAAATGTATCGCGACATTTAAAATAAAATTTTGAAATTTAAACTTTGATATTAACCCTCGAGAAAGCACCAGTCCTATAGCCCTTAGCATCATCTGCTAATCATAAAACATTTCCCGCCCATTACAGTGAATTACTAAATCAAAAATCTCTATTGCTTTCATCAGAGTGCTTTGTTTTTCTCAGAAAGTCTACCATTGACTACTGTGGAAGTACTTTTATTCGTGGACATCAATTTTCATAAAAATCACCATTTCGTGGGTACTTAAATTCGTGGTTTCTAATTTTCTGCATCAAAATTCAAGGGAGAAAATGCATTTCATAGGGAACTTAATTTTGTGGTTTTGCCGAACCATAAAATCCACGAAAATTATAACCCCACGAACGTAAGAAATTTCACAGTATTTTAAAACATTCAGGTATTTAATGAAGAAAAATAGTTTTAGTTTAAAAAAGAATATTTTTTCTTCCTTAACTTTCAAAGGGCCGGCAACCATAGTGTCGTGTGCCAGTGAGTTACTTTATCTTGAAGTTCTTCCTCAGACGCCCTGGATCTAGTTAATATGTAATAAGTCTAATTAGTTCTAGCATTCCTTTGAGGCCCTTCAATTTATATAGCTATGTAAGTCTTATACTGTATTGCCACTATTGACACGTTAAACAGCTTAATGGACTACAACATGTGAAACATGAGAGGTCTTCCGATATCAGGTCAAAAACTTATCTCGATATAGCAAATTTACATTAAACGTTATTTGCTACTCAATTTTTAAATAAAAATAGATTTTATATCAGAGATGGGTCCGATTACTTTCATCAAATTACATTAAATTACAATTACTTTCCAAAATGTATGATTAAATTAAATTAATGATTACAGCATTTTTAGCATGATTAAATCAAATTAATGATTACATTGAAGAGTAATCATGATTACATCTGATTACATTGAAATATAAAAAAAACTATTGTTAAGAAATTGTGATATTTACGTTATTTCTCTTCTAACTGAAAAAAAAGATATCCTGCTCTTCTTGATAAAGTATTTTTCTCGATGTGTTTGATATTGAGTTTCTCATATGCAAAATCACTCCATACCCTTTTAGTTTTTAGTAGGTATGGTTTCTGTAGGTGTACATTGGATTATTTCTAATACATTCAATCTAACAAATCGTTATACATGTACATGTATAATAATGCCTTATGGGACAAAACGAACCTTAATTGTTTTCTTCCCGACACTAACACTGATTAAACAAAGGTTTGGATTTGATTCTAAAATAAATAACACTTAATTATGACCATCATTAAATGTAATCAGGACTAAAATTTTCGCAACATCTATTCTTCACACCACTTTCCATGTGATAAAATGTAGTGGTGGATCCATGGAATATAGGGGTTCTTATGATAAATTGGCAAAAAACAAATCAGAAAAGGGCATGAATGGACAAGTTGTTCTAAATTTGCAAAATCTTTTCAAAGATAGTTATATTCTGAACACAAACAGAAGACAGACACTTAGACAAAATAAGAATTATACTATGCTTTGGTATTCATTATATAATCTGTTGTATTATTAAATGGCATTGACTTTTCCTTTTTGTAGTTGTGATCAAATTTGTGAACACATATCAAGTACATTTGGCTGATGTTACAATCATTTTAACCTAGAGGATATATAAAAAGAAAATAATTCTATTATCACAATTTTTTTAATTATATTTCAACTTTTTATTTGTATAAAATTTTCTTAAATTTATATTTGGTATGGAAAGAGCAATGATTTGAGATTTTAATATTTCCATTGTAATCGTAATGTAATCATAAAGTAATCATGATTACAGGCTATTTTTGAAAGTAATTGATTAAATTAAATTACATGTAATCAGATTTTTGGCTGATTAATGATTACACTAATTACTTTTAAAAATGTAATCGATTACAGCTGATTAATGATTACAAATACAATTACCCCATCTCTGTTTTATATATAATCATTTTTTGTAAGAAAATTGCAAAAAAAATTAAAATAAAAAGTTTAAAAAAGATGCATAGATTAGCTTGTTTTTGAACTAAAAGTTACTTAAATGTTTGATTGTTATACGATTAGCAAAGTTTGAGCAAGAATTGATCTGTCATACCATATAGGACTTGATGAAATGCTTACAGAACGCTCAGATGTGTATAAACTGGTAAAATACTATCGTGCTTTAAAAAGATAAAACCGGAGAACTCCAATAATCTGAGAGAAGTACCAAACCACGAGATGCGAAACAATAACTTATTTTCCAGTCTGAACCAATATGGAGTGAAGAATTGAAATGCATTATTTTGAAGTTTCATTGCGATATGAAAGGGTTGACCGAAGCACATTTTTAATGAAGCGCGGTAGCGCTTCATGTTGAAAATGTGCGGCTGGTCAACCCTTTCATAGTCCCTATGAAACTTCAAAATAATGCATTCAATTCTTATAATTACATTTTAAACCCGAAATATAAAAAGCAACTTTATTTACAGGGAAGTACATCATGTACATTGGGATTTTATTTTTACAAATCCATCCGCCACGTGAACACGTAGTCAAATGTGTTTCATGGGAATTGCATTTACATTGATATACCACGTGATCGATGTTCACCTATCAAACTGACGGAATTCAAATGAATATTTATGATATGTAATTATTAGGGTAATAACAATAATATCGAACAGAGTATAAAGCAAACCTACCCTTATAACATTTGTTTTCCTAGAACATTCGTTGTTCTCAGGTTTTGTGTTTGTGGATTCGAAGCAATGTTAATTTCAGATACCGCTACATCTGAATATTATTAAACAGGCCGGCATTAGGGTAGAAATTTAAGGAAAAAAGTTTCTGGTTAAATTAAAGTTACAGTACTGTGAAAAATTCAGTCCTCTCGAAATAAATAATAATTTACACAGCTCAAAAGTTAACATAAAAGATTGTATTGGATTTTTTTCGACAGAAGATATGTGACAATCGCCAAAAGGATTGGTTCTTTTTTTTAAACATATGATACGCATGTCTTTACCGTTGTTTTCCCAAACGGTTTTTTTCTCGTTTCCACGATGAAACATAGAAATTGTCAATATTACTACAGCAGACCCAAAATTAAATGCAATTTTAGGTGTTCGTCATATTTAAATTTTCTATATGTGGTATACCAATTGCCTGATTTATTATCCTGAGGCATCATGTATAACAAGAATTACAGCCATTATCCCTCACAGCATCATTTTCCACAATAAAAGTGTCTCGCAAGAAAGATTAGAATTACGTAATAAGTCTATTGTTGATAATTTTACGTATATAACCTAATGTTTTGAAAACTGATGATACTTAATTACGTTTAAAAAACTAACAGCCGAGACTATAAAAAGGGCCAATTGTGTTCTATTTAAGAAAGGTTTGAATATTATTTTGTAAATAAAATGGTATCCATTTTCTTACCTTTCTTCACTATAGCTTGCATATACAAAAATAGTAACAGTAGCAACAGTAGATTGGGAGGCATCATGATTCAAATAAAATGTCTTTTATCTAATCGAACAAAAAGTAGTAAAAATGCTGCTACACTGATATGAACTGAGATGTACGCTCAAGTGTTGAACTCAACACAGAATTATTTAGCTTTTTAAAAGATACCAACTATGGCTTTAATTGATTTATATAGTATAATGGAAGTTTTGTTTTTGATAGGAAAATATTGTCGACAATAATGGAATAGCCCATTTGTTGCCGAGTCTTTCATTCGGGATAATATTTTAAGAATTAGAAACATAACTTTTTTATTCTTTTTATCGTTAATTAACTACATTATTTGATAGAACAAATTAAAAAAATAAAAGTCATTTTTCAACAAATGTTGATAGTGACTATTGATTAGTAAAAGAATTTGTGCGATCCTAGCAGTTTTTGTAGATGTATATTTCTTTGTTTACGATGATTCTGATTGACAAAGTATGCATGGCCTAAGATACTTAGCCAATATGTTTTCGTAACTGGATAATAGCAAATACTGAAAATATTTGCTACACGATATCAAAGGAAACTCATACAAATTACCAATAGAGTGGTATAACCATGCTCTCAACTGTACAACACCAGATTTCTACATAAACATATTTAGGCCATTGTTTTTTTAATTTTTAGTTTTACGAACTTTTTCCTAAATATTGGTAGGTAGGAGGAAGGAAAAAAATAAAAAAATAAATTTCAGAAACTTTGAGGTCGGGCAAATAAAAAACCTGTAATTTGGATTAACACAATAGGAATTTTATTGAATAACAGGTCAAATTTTTGTAGGGTAGGAAAAAAATTCAAAAGCATTTTTTTTCAATTTCGGGGTCAAATTTTTAAGGTAGTAGGGTTCATAAAACTTAAAGAAAAAAAAAGAAAAAAGCAAAACAAAACAGCGGCCTTGGAAAGATAATAAATTTAATAATAACGACAATTTAATACAGAAGGTACAAAGCACAAGTTGACATAAATCAAAGTCCTGGATCAAGACAAAAGCAAAAACACCAGAAGATGAAGACCAAAGACACTACATTCCCACAAAACACACAAATATTACATATACGACACAAAAAACTAAAGCACTGACAGTGTAAACTCTCAAAAAACATAGTGACATCTGGTGATCAGGAAGAGTAAGCATGTACATCTTAACTTAATATTTGACACAAGCCAAGATCTGCATGCTCACACAGAACACAATACAATAATATCTCAAACTAGTGCAAAAAATATATATAAAAATAGGACTGAAGTAAGGACTTCGACACTGAGAACATTCGAAGTAGACTTAAGTCAGGTAGCCTATTTTCTGCAGATGGCCATAACGACCACTTATCTCTTTTCAGTGTAGAACAAATGAGAACAAAATCAATACCTTAAGGTGGCTTACTCGTTACATTTTTTGAATTTTTGTCAGATTTCGGAACCCCCTCTGGTTTTCTCCAGTTGAATGGCTTGAAGAATTTTGATCACGGATCCCCATTTTTTATTTCACGAATGTCTTTTATAGGACAAATTAAGACACCTGAAAAGTTTTCATAAAATTCTTTATATAACTTACTAGCTTTTAGACAAAAAATAGCAATTATGTTAAATTTAGGAAAAATCCAGAGAAATAAATTTCCCGCCAAATTTTTAATGTCTGCTATCTCTGTTAAAAGCACATGGACCTATATATTTCTTCTTACTATTTCATTAAGTCAACAATGCTTAATCAAATTAAATAGATTTCGTAAACAACATCAGGAGTGAGCCTCCTAATCCGAAAATGTAAACAAGCTGATAGAGATTAAATTAATGTCGCTTATAAAATATTAGCAATATTTGTATTCATTTATCGGCAAACTTACTTTTACACCCGGGAAGTAAGCTTTTGGAGATAGTCAATAATGCTAAAAACGAACATACAAAATGATATCTTTTATCTACTGATCCTCCTTGAAATATTTAGATTTTAAAAGTGCCTGTAATTAAGGTTTTTGAAATGACAAAAAATGGACGCCATGGCTATCAAGGCAATGGAGGTCAATAATTATAAATTCGCATTATTTTTTTTGTGATTCATAGGCTTATATGAACCTATAGAATGAACATCAACAAAATCTGTGACATGCCATTTCTCAGCCTATATTAAAATTGTTTGGTCATGTTATTACTTTTACCCTAATATCCACATCTATAAGATTTCCATGTCTTTAAAAAGGTATGATAACTTTTTAGTAAAATCATTCGAAAAATGATATATTAAAAAAGGAGATAAAAATATTTTACATGTACATACATATCACAATGAGAAAGCAGATTGGGCATTTTTTTCCAGAAAACAAAGTCTCCGACCCCGTGTTTCTTTATATGTTCAGAAAATATGTAGTAAGAGCTAGCTTTTAAGTAAAATACAAATACATCTTTGGATTAGTTCAAAGGAAAACAATAAATAACATATTTTTTCTCTATGTGTTCAAAAACAAGCGTGGTGATCCCCCCTTTTTTATTTCAAAGTCAATTCGATAAGGAACGTTTCCTGTGAAAATCTAGAAAAGCTATGGAACAACGGCAGTACAATACCGAAGGAACAAAGGAGGGAAATCCACAAAAATCGAAGTTAAGTATGGATTGATTGATTGATTGACATAGGGTTTAAAGTCGCTTTAAGCACTATTTCAGCTATTTCATGACGGTCAGTTTTAGTGGTGAAGGAAGCCGGAGTGCGCGGAGAGAGCAACCGACCTGGGGCAGGTTACTGACATACTTTATCACTTGTTAATCGAGTGCACCCTTTTTGTAATGTTAAAAGTGGGGCGCGAACGCACATCACAGTGATAGACTACAGTGGTTGTATTGGTAGAACTACCTTAACAACTCCGCCACCAAGGCCCC
>MJUU01040892.1:62099-74916 GCA_002080025.1 Modiolus philippinarum
AAAATTACAAAAATAATTGCCAAAATTTGAAAGTATCAATAGTATATCCATATGAGAAATTCTCTCACGCACAAGTACACCATAACTGAAAAATATATAACGCAAAATTAGAGGTTTCTCAACACAGTTTTATCGTGCATTTTGGCCAAAATTTAGGAAAAAAATTGAATTACTCCTACTCCGACAGAGGACTGCAATGTATAAAATTGTCTATCCTTGCTTCTTTTATATTTACTGAACAAAAATCATTTCGTTTTGATAATATTAGTTCAGATATACACGAGAGCGAAATATCCTACCGCAAATGTGTATGTCAGAATACCCTATCTAATGAAATAGATTACAGCTATGACGTCATAGTATTTGCAATCTGTAGGTTACAATAAACCATCAATTTTCCCATTGACGACGAAAGTTCTAAAAAAATTACCATATTAATTTTTACCCCAAACATTTTTAAAAACTGAAGTTTATTACCTGACTTAAAGAACGGCAATAGAATACTGACGAAGAACAAGATTACCTAAAATCAAAGTACAGAGACAAGGCTAAAGCAAGAACGCCGGCGGACGGAGACCAAAGACGCTACACATCCACAAGACGTAAGCACTGCAAATACTACTAATAAAAACTAAAGCACTAACAGTGTGAACTATCAAAAAGAGTGACATCAGTTGATTATGTCCTGATCTACAACAGCACCCGTCGCACAGTTAGAAATGTCGACAAGAAATGAACAGGGGGTTCCATTGTTCCTCTGACCTTTATTTTAGTTGACCTCTTCAATCTCGTACAAAATCTTCACAAAAAATGCCATTCAATTGGAACAAGAGGCTCCCAAGAGCCTGTATCGCTCACCTGGGTCCTACAGCACTATAATTCCCAATTAATGGTCCATCTTTGGTGGTGTATGTACATAAAAATCCGAAACTTTTTATAAAATTTAATTAAAAATTGTTCAAGCAGTTACAGAGAAGATTTTTGAATGCAGTTTCCAAACTTAACGGAACCTATATTAGTCTACATTCCCTGCTGGCAGCTATTTAACATAAAACTTTGAAGAGGGTCACATAAGGACTATCATATCAAAATTCTATTGAAATTGTTCAAGCAGTTTCAGAGGAGAAGATCTTTTTATGCTATTCCCACTGGGACCAATGTTAAACTAAGTTTTGCTACTGGTGGCCATGTCGGAAGACGGCTCAGCACCAAAGTAACAAGCTTGGTCAAAATCTCACAAGTTTCATTTATGCAATGTTTAAATTGAATCCATTCAATGGTTTTCCATGATATCTTTGTATGCATTTCCCCTTTGGGTCCCATTCATTGCTGGCAGCCATGTTGGATGATGGATCAGCACTGAAGTAACAACACTTGGTCAGCTTCTCATAAGCAAATTTGGATTAAATCTATTAAGCAGTTCTCTAGAAGAAGATCTTTTGTTAAATTAAGTTCACAGCTGGTGACACTTGGTCAGCACCTGACAGGCATCATTCATGTCATGTTTGATTTAAATCCATTCAGCAGTTCTCTGTAGATCTTTGTGTGCATTTCCCATAGAGTACAATGCTGTCGGTCATGTAAGATGACATATTGGCACCAAAGTAATAACACTTGGTCAGCACCTCATAAACATCATTCATGCCAAGTTTGGCTCAAATCCATTCAGTGGTTCTAAAGTAGAAGTTCTTTGTATGCGTTTTCCCATAGGTTCCAATGTTAAAATTAAGATCCCCGCTGGCGGCCATGTTGGATGATGGATCGGCACCAAAGTATCAACACTTGGTCAGCACTTCATAAGCATCATTCATGCCAAGTTTGGTTCAAATCCATTCAGTGGTTCTCAAGAAGAAGTTTTTTGTATGAATTTTCCCATTAGGTCAAATGTTCCCCGCTGGCGGCCATTTTGGAAGCGGTCGGAAAACTTGAACGTGTTCAATAAAATATAGTCCTTAACATGCTGAACATTTTTGGAATTTAAACTTGACCTCTATCTCAAAGCGTTTTTGAAATATAGGACAAAAAGTAAAAAATGACGAAAAATTTGACTAATAAAGGGCCACAACTCATATATAGGTACTTGGATTTTCTTCAAAATATCCATGTGGGTAGATCTTAACATGCTTAACATTTTTGCAATATAAACTTAACCTCTATCTGTTATAGTTTTTAAATAAAAAATAAAAAACATCAAAATTTTGAAAATTTTACGGAAAAAGGGCAATAACTCTTAGACGGGTCATCAGATTTTCTTCAATTTCAGCATGGGTAGATCTTCTCATGCTGATCATTTTACCCCAGTCAGATTTTTGATATCTGGAACGGTTTTTGAGTTATTTGCCAAAAACTGTAAGTTACCCCTATGTTCTATTTTTAGTAACGGCAGCCATGTTGTTTGACCTAAGACAAACAAAATAATAAATGTGAACCTAGATACCCTAGTGATGATTCAGTTAAAGTTTTATTCAATTTGACCCAGTGGTTTCAGAGGAGAAGATTTTTGAAAGTGAGCTAACGACGGACGGACGCCAAGTGATGGCAAAAGCTCACCTTGGCATAGCCAGGTGAGCTAAAAAGTGGATGCGCTAATACCGTATTATCTTAATCTACAGAGATAAATTAATTTTGGCTTTTACTGATTATGGCAACAATATTTATTTTTTAAAGGGCTAATACTTTAACTTCTTATAGCGGTCACTTCCTTGACGTTTTCCCTAACGAGGCTCATATATCCTCATTTTAGAGGGTTATTTTCGGTCATAAACATTATGAATGTTATTAATAATTCGAATTCTTACATCCAATGGTATGATTTTTATTATATTTAATTTAGATTATTATGATTACCTTCAAAGTTCTATCCTTAAGGAGGCTCACCCCTGATGTTGTTTATATCCAGGGTTTCTTGAAATATATTCTAAGTGATTAAGCATTGTGGACTTAATGAAATGGTAAAAAGAAATAGATAAGTCCGTGTGTTTTTAACGGTGATATACGACATTAAAAATTTTGGCGGGAAATGGATTTTTCTCAATCTCCCATCACTTCAACATTACATATTTTTATGTCTAAAGGCCAGTAAGTTATATCAAGGATTTTTTTTTGAAAACTTGTCAAGTGCCTTAATTCGACCTATAGAAGACATTCAAGAAATGAAATGGGGGTCCGTGTGCAAAATTCTTTAAGCCATTTGACTGGAGAAAACCAGAGGAGTTCCGAAATCTGACACAAATTCAAAAATGTGCCTTAACTGATTTTTAGCGTCACTTTTAAACCTTTTGCTTATTAGTTTCATTTCTTCTTCCTTTTCGTTTGGTTTTTCTTAAATGTTACGATGTCTGTTTGAAATCGGCTTTACTAGACATATATAGCCATTCTTGGAATTTATAGGTCATAATTAGGTTAATTCAGACACGACAAATCAGCAATGAACAGTGAGGAAATCTCATGGCGCCAGGTAAGCTGAAGAAAAAGTAAAACCTAATACCACTTTGGACACAGCTTATCCAGAGACAGATTATCCGTTGAGTTTTGAAAATTCAAATCAGCACTTTTTTGTGATAAATATCACATAAAATGAGTGGAAACAAGAGACATAAACATTGTTTTTTTTGTTTCGTGATAAAAACAATAAAATGCCTTATTTGAACTTCCTTTTATTAACTTATCAGTTGTAAAGAGACAAGAAACGAGCCTTAGAGAATAAACAAACTTTTAAAAGAACTGTTCAAGTGATAATATGTATACCAATCCGACATTTGTGACCTCGAAAACTATCCCTAAGCCACTTGTTTGGATTTACAAAAGAAACTTTTTCTAGCTCACATTCGTACGTTTTGTTGATATATGTAATCCGCAGTTTGTTTTACAAATATTCTGAAGAATGGAAATTATAGTTCAAGTTTTAATAATCAAACAAAGATTTTATGATTTTTTTCCCACTTAAAGCCCCCTTTTATGTGAATATGAGGTAATGTTTAACAATGTACCTTTATTGTTCTATTACATTATAAGAATATTTTTCAACATGAATATTTTGAATCCAAGATTTAAACTGTTAATGTGAAAAAACAATAACAGGAAACACTTCAGTAACTTCGGTTTTTGTTATTTGAATGGCCGAAAATTATAATCACATGCCACAATCTATGAGGAACCAGCACAAGACAAACAAAATTACAAAAGACAAACGTATACAAAAATAGTTGTTAAAGGATGTTCATTTTTGTAAGATCTTACAAAGATAAAATCATTTTGTGCTGTTTCAGAATGTATCTTTAGAACCAGGTTGTCAATAAGAAACTATAACCAAGATCAATTTCCTGTATATTACTGAAGATGACATATATTATATATAGATTGTCGTGGTTTTATCGAGATTCCCCAATTAAATTGATCTAGTGAAATGAACAATGCAATTTCACTGTAGACGTATGCGCATTAATATGAAAAAAAATAATCCCAATTCAGTTGCATCTAAACTCTATTCATAGATTTGAAAATCTCTATATATAACTTCTCAACCGTGCTGAATATCAATAATAATATCACTCCTGTCGAAGTTCCGAAAGTCGTTTAATACCTTTGTGTTGTTCGGCACTCGTGACTTTTTACTGATATGCATCAAGGTCAATTAGGTTAACTATAATTATAATTAAAATATGTGTATATATGTTATATATATAATATAACAGAACTATGCCGTTTACTAAAAATGTTAATAAATTGCGCTACTTCAATCAGAAGTTTAAGAAATCACTTATTTGATGCATTATCATCCTTCCCTATGGTTATATCAGCTTCCAAGGCGCTTCCGCAAAAGTAATATCTGGTTGACCCGGATAAATCAGAAGTTGACCTGGATATGTCAAGCGATTCTCCCAAAGTTTCAAAGACAATAACATTTTTTAAAGTTTTCACACAAAATAAAATGGATAAAAATAAACATCTGTTACATTTGCTCTTTCCGATTGTGTATTCAAAACAGAGTCATAATTACACAAATAGATAAACCAGACGAAAGAAAATCTGCAGAAACTGGGTCACTGATATATCCTGCAGAGCATCCACGTTTTCACATAGCTCTAGGGAACGATAGAATAACGTAATATCAACTTCAAAATCGACATTATTTCAAGTACTTTGGTCAAATTATTCATCCGGATACAACAAATTCGCTGAAAAAAACTACAAAACATGTTTAATGAGGCTGAAAATTGCTGGAATGGCCAGCTTCACATGTATGTGGAAATTCCCGCGCAACTTTGGGAGAATTTGAAACCTCAGTCCAATACTTATAAATCTAAAATAGAAAATAAAGGATCATAAACAAGTTATCGGGCTTTTGACATCTAAAATATTGTAAAATATCATCCCGCTCGCCAGAATATGAAGCTTTGGGGTCGTTCGCTAACGTTAACTCGCCCCTGTGCTTCATATTCTGGCTCACGAAATGATATTTTACGATACATAGCTGTCAAAAGCCCGATAACATATACTTATCATTCCATTCATGTAATTTTTCTTGTCAATTATGATAGTAATTTTTCAATTATGGACAATTTGTTATTCTATTTATAGCAGCCGTTTTGTTAACATTTTTTTATTTGGTGTTGATTTCAGCTCGAGGGAAATAACGGGAAGTTGTTATATTACTGACAAAATCAAAGCAAGATTTTATTTGTGAAATTGATGTTATAAATTTAATTAATTATTCCAATAACGTGAAAAGTATTTCACATGATCATATTGTTGTATAAAAAAGCAAGTGCAATATCTTCAAATATGATATTTATTTGTATTTGGCATGAAAAAGATAGCAATGCTGACTAAATGAAAGACATGTACTATAGTTTTGTATATGTTCCTGAAAAAAAAAATAGAAACAGGAGGGGGTATTTTATGTGGCCAGGTATTTCATTTGGCCTGTCCACACTAAATCTAGTATTTACTAATGAATATAAAATATATACTACATATAATTCATTTAAGGATAATGCGGATTCATTATTGACATAGACAAAATAACGGATTGAGTAAAACAATATGGTCTCTGCAATTCCTCTTAATGAAATATTATCTTCAATCACAAAAAAATTAAGAAAAGCAACTGACACATTGATAAAGTGGTATTATAATAAACTAAAATTATTGGAGTTCTCAGCTGAAACAATCTACTGTCTCACATATACTGAGTGCAAATGAAAACGCAACACTTTTTGTTTTCGCGCAAATAGCAGTTTTTACCAAATGTAACTTCTTATTTACTTGCCATTGCACAGGTTTAAAAAAACAATTTTTAGCATAAATAATTTGTGAAACCACGCCACCAGCAATACAAGGCATGAAATGCACAAGAATACTGTTTTGGTGGGAACTTACGCATGATCAGTTTTCTTTGATGTCCACGTTAAGGTTTAACCTCGACAAAACATTTTCACATCTCAAATTTTTGGGACCAGTTTTCAATTTTTTCCTAATTTTTAGGGACTTTGAACTTTCCCTTAGTAGTTCCTCAAAATGTCGTGTTTTCCCATTAGCAGAATTTACTTGAAAATTAATCCTCTCTGAACCATGAATTCTGTCAGCTTCTTTTGCAATCTTTTGGAAACATTTCTGCCAATTTTCAAATCTTTTTGATTTTTGGTGTTTAGAATGCAAATTCTCAAAAATCGGCATTTTTACCATGGAATTCAGAACATTGACATTTTAAAGTAATTTCACCTGTAATCAAATTTTTGATAAATTTGGAACTAGGAAATCATAGAATGAGGAATTTTACTTTCATTTTTCGTCAATGTGATTTAAATATTCATACAGTTATTGAATTTTTATCTTGACCACTTATTCAAACTTTAATGATTTAGCAAATTTTCACGAGTGGACTCAAATACATGGACATAAAACTTAAAGCAGACACTTGGCTAATTGATTTAGGAAGGACAAATTATATAATCTTCATAGAAGCTTCCTTAAACATGATTATCAGTTGTTGCGTTTCAATTTGCGCTTAGGATATAAGGAACAACTAGTAATATAAGTCAATTTGATACTTAAATTTTCATTTACCTTTTGTTTTAATGAAATTAGCATCCATACTGTACACTCAAATAATGGAAAAAATTGATGATGATGGCCCTCGGTGCAATGCATTTTTCATGTTTGTTGTAACGGTTGATCTTAAGTAAAATGTCAAGAAATTACATATATACAGGTTATCTGAAAACAGTTTTTAATACAATTATTGGGTGGGACTATCTTGCAAAATGGCCCTTAACACAAGAACATATCTTCAGTAAAGTGATTGATGAATTAAATACAAATAACATGGTTTAATAATGATCTTCTACACATGAATTTAGCTTTGGGCATTTATCATATACTATATAGCGAATACAAATTGTTGTGTTTTTGAAGGTATTGAATTAACAATATGAAGAGATATGGAGTAAATGCAAATGAGACAAAGTCTCTACAAAAACATGGTAAAATTAAGCAATGGAACAACGCTTTTATTGTTGTTTTCCATCTTGATGTCACCATGCGGCCTTCAACAATGAGCATTACTCATATCTCAAAGTGGTTGAAGACGACCCTCTAGCACTGGTTTGAGCTTAATTCATTGCTGAATTTCGAGCAATGCTACGTCCACTTTTCTTTACCCATGGATGCAGAGTCGTCAACAATATAAATTTAACTGGCAAAGTGTTCTTACAACCAGAATTGCCAAGGCAGTTTGATTTTCCCGCATAAAAGGTTCAGATATATATTTATTTTAAGTACATTGTTTCAAAATATAAAGCGACCATCCAGCCATACATCTCTCGCCACAGACGAATTTATTTTTTGAATTGCAATGATGTGTTTTATTGTCTAACTTTAGCGAGTACGGTGGTCAATTTTAAGATAGCAAAGTTTTTAATTAATCGTTATTAAATTTTTTGGTTAGAAAACTGAAAAAGAAGTACAAAAAAAAAACAAAAAAAAATAATAGGTTACCGATGTCATTTTTGAAATACAAGTATTTAAAAAAAGGAAGGAAACTAGGCCCCTCTGCATTTTTTCATAGGTTAACATTAGCAATGTCCACAAAAATGAATGTGACAAAATTACGCCCATTGAATAAAAATTCGTCGAAATGCTTGAAATGATGTTTAAAATGAAATTATGGGTCATCGGGGAAAAAAATTAAGCTTTTAAATAGATGAAACCAGAGAAGTCCAAAAATCTAACATAATAACATAACAAGACCAGTGAACATCCTTAATTTCCTCAATGAATGTCTAAATATTACTCAATGGACAGTTTTTGTTAATTCGTCCACCATTTGTGATTGGATTACTCAATATTAAAAAATCAATGACAGCTAAGTTCAATTTTTTTTTCGAAAGCAAGGATCGGTTACATATATAAGTTGTCGAAATTGTTTCGTTCAGGAATTTACAGGAACTTCGATATATTGTTATTAATTTACATGAAGGTAAGTTATGAAGCACGTCACCCTAGAACACCTGTCCTCCCATAGAGCTAATGTTAAAATCGCTAAATTTTATAAAATATGCTAATGAGCTAATTAACCACGCCCATTTTCTCTTATATAACCATCTATAAACCCTACTTCCAAGCGTCAAGAACGTAGAGCACCGTGCGCGTAGCGAAATGGTGTGAGAGTGGTGTTACGGTTGGGGTGGGGCAACCGGGTTCAGTATTCTAATCCAAACCTCTTTCTTTTGTTTTACTATGTTTTAATGTCTTCGTATGTGTTGTTTGAATAACTATTGCATATCCGAGTCTTATTCTTTGTATTTTTACTTTATCTCAGTTCTAATATTTGTTGTCCAGTACTTCAATTTTCTATGTATTTTCTGTACTATTGTCTAACATAAAACATTATCACGCCTTTGCATTGGTATCGATTTGTCTTCATGTCTTCTGAGATACCCTTTTCCCCCTTGTATTTTGGTTCACGAACCGATCTCAGTTAATCCCTATGATTTGTGGCGTGGTTAATTAGCTCATTTGCATATTTTATAACATTTAGCGATTTTAACATTAGCTCTATGGGAGGACAGGTGTTCTAGGTTGACATGCTTAACTACTAAGGTAGCTTCTTGTTCTTAGTTCTGCATGAAAATATGTTCGTGTTCTCCTTCATTGTACAAATGGAAGAGACCAGGTGTACCCAAAATTCCCGAACAGATTTGTAAGTATAAAGACATAGATGAAGAACAACAATTAAAGCGTTGTTGAATTGCTTGGTTATACCATGAATTTGTAGAGACTTTGTCTATGAGTATTTACTCCATATGCTTTTAAGGTTTATATAAAGCAGGAGAAAAAATAACTGAAAAATTCTTAACCGCAATTGTCCTGGTAGGTTAAACCGCTTTTATGGTGCGCCAAACTTCCCATTCAATTACGGTACTCTCAGCAACTATTTTTATGGAAAGGTCAGTCAGTGAAAAAAGTTAATCTAGGGGAAAAATGAATCCTGGGTAGCTGTTCGTACAGAAGATGATATCTATTAAAGAATTTTTTTTTAATTATCATTTTAATCTTTTAAAATGAAATTTTGACCAGGACTATGATTACGTCACCAAAAGATTTTAAAAGGTTTTCACACGTGTATTGAGGGTTGAATCAGTTAAATTTTGTAAAATGTTGATAACATTTTAAGGAACAAAAATTATAGATGAATCAGTAATAATGACAGCTTTTTATTAGCAAATGCTCACGGTTTACTCAAGAACACCACTGACGTGATGTGTACACCACGTAAAAAGTAAAAGCAAATGTTTCAGTAATCATGATCAAATAAACTAAACCTTTGTTATGCAGCAAATAGCCAAAAATAACACAGATTTTGATTATCTAATCTATGATACTAAAATTAGTGCAAAATCTGCAAATTTAGAGCATGTTTCATCAGCTGTGCCTAATGCCAAAGATTATACTGATGGTTTTGTTACAAGTCATATGTTGTAAAAGTAATGTGAAAAAAAACGGAGACTGCAGTAATGTTTTTGTACTTAATACTAAAATACATGTGAAAATTTAACAAAGCATCACCCAAACTTAGTGTAAAAGAAAACCTCAACATTAATCCGTCTTGTAACAAATCAATGTAATAGCCTAATTCATTTAAGAAATCTTCATAAGCATACCAATATACTTTAGTAAAAATTCAATAAGTTTCATTCAAGCACACTTCATGAGTTTATATCGTGTTCAAAAATCCGACAGAAGAGGTATTGACCTAAATGTAGTAACAAGCAAGGATTTATATATCTTTAAATCAACCGATATGGGTAGTTATATTAAATATATAGGAAAACAAAATTTGCATTGGTTTAGGTAAATATGAGATACAGAAGTGATCCAGTATTGAGATGAGGGACTAAAAAGGAACACAACTTAATTTCTTAAAACTTGCTTTGGTCACCGAAATTGCTCTCTTAATTGAAACAATAGTCAACCCATTTTATCATGCATTACATTATGCATTGAAGTGTTTTTCCATCAAAAAGGTTTAAGTTTTCAAAAAAAAAATCCATCTAAAAATGGCGAGATGCACTTAATATCCTGAAAACTCCGTCCACATTTTGAAATTCTACCATATTTAGAAATAACAACAAAACTTTTTCCATACATTTATCTTTCCGTTAACGTCATCATATTCAATTTGTTAAAACAAATCTAACTTTCTCAAAAAGGAAGTATCTTAAAAAGTTTGAACATATTTGGAAACTTGTAATAAAAAGACAGGCATCAACAATGGCCGAAAAGCATAGTTACATTCCACAATGTACCAAGGAACTGCACAAGAAAAAACTCAAGAAAAAACAAAAGACAAACGTAAAGAACGATATGGACTCGGGACAGCCGGACTTGTTACACTATTACAAATTATTAATTAAGACGTTAAAACAACGTTCTGTCTTAATTCATAACATAAATGGATATGAAAATTACATTTTAAACTAATTAAGCAAGTAATAGTTAACTTACTGAATATATCAATTTTATTTTCAGTAGTTATTTTCCATTCAATACTTTTAAATCCAAATTCCCAATACAGAGGAGGTATCGAAATAAATGATGCTTTCAGTCAGTTCTAAAATCTCCTTTTATTATTGCCGATTATTAGTCCTCTTTTTCGTATAAAATGAATTCTTCGATCCATACTGTTGTAGATAAACTTGTTTATGAGCCATTTTACAGAGAGCCTGAAAACAAAGTAAATTGTATTTTCCCTACCACAGAACAAAATTATTCTTCTCTGTTACAATTTTATTATGCTTTATAGTTGAAATTGAATATTTAAAGGAATGCAATTCTCTATCTTATCATTAAGGGGGAATCGAAGGTAAGACTCCGGTATGGAAGGTTTATCCTTATGGAAAGCTATGCTTTTTAGAAGGGTTTTATAAACAAACGAAAAATTCTTATAAAAGACAAAGATCAGTCAGTTCAGAATGACTTCCATACAAAGTCAATTCTTGATGCGAATCATATGACGCATGAGCAAAATAATACTTTGAAAACTTTGTTTCAGTGAACAAAATACATTGAGGTGTGCGAACACTTTTCCAGTTAATTTTATTTTTGTAAATAACCCCGCATCCGTGATCAAAAAGAAGATATATCGATATTGTGTTGCAAGATATAAAGCAATAAATTCCGCTCAAACAGGTACCAAGGGCCATCTTGAACTTACTATGAGGTACGAGCAAAGCTCATTGTTGAAGGCATCATGGTGACTTCAAGATGAAGCACAACATTAAAAGCGTTGTTCCATTGCTTGCTTGAAGCATGTTTTTGTAGAGACTTTGTTTCATGTGCAAATACGCCATATCATTGTTTATGCAATGTTTTGACAATATATTTTCAAAATAACCTTAATTTTCAAACATCAATATTTCGGAGAATTGCAATAACAAAATACTAAATATTAGTAAACTTTCCCTTTCCCCTTATTTTTCATCGCATGGATATACTAGTATACAAAACACTTTTTTATCATGATAAAGGCAAATTTAGGCGGAGAAACGAAAAATTGCCATACAAAATTAAGCAAAATCAGTTTTAGTTTTTTGGGGTTTTTATTCATTTTTTTCTTATTTTATTTATCTATTTTTTTTGTATTTATCAACAATTGTTTTTATTCATTGGAACTGCTAGTCATTACAAATTATGTAACAAACATGCAAAACAAGGTCAGGTCTTTCAATGTTTTGCAAAATGCGATAATTCATAGCATTAAATATTCCAAAATGCTAAACGAGTTGCGTCATATAAATGAATTGTGATTCTATACATTACTCAAAAAGATGGGAAATGTGAAAAAGACATGTACTGTACATGTCCATTCTTAGGTTTTGATTTTGTCGATTCCATGTTCAATAATACCATACAGGGACAACCCATATAACACCCGAGTTAAAGGATTTTCATGCACAATTAAAATGTTTATTGCCAATCAAATTCAAGCTCTGTACAGTGAAATCTTGTCGCCAGGATAAAACGCTCATGGAGTAAACATAACCTTACAACTATGACTGTGTTATGTAAATCCTTTGCAATTTTGTCATCGTACATATAATGTAATTAAAAATATCATACAGAGTGAATATTTTCTATTTTCGAAATGGTAATAAAACACATTTTGAAAGCTTTTTTTAATACCTGATTTTCAAGATCTTTGTGAGAGTTAAGGGGATATCGTTTATTCTGTTTAAATAAAAGAATTTTCTTGACGTTATTAATGCGTTTCATCATTAATTTCCTTGTCGAGCGGCAAATGAAGTTTATGTTGTAA
>MJUU01040892.1:75640-99965 GCA_002080025.1 Modiolus philippinarum
CATGGAGTAAACATAACCTTACAACTATGACTGTGTTATGTAAATCCTTTGCAATTTTGTCATCGTACATATAATGTAATTAAAAATATCATACAGAGTGAATATTTTCTATTTTCGAAATGGTAATATAACACATTTTGAAAGCTTTTTTTAATGCCTGATTTTCAAGATCTTTGTGAGAGTTAAGGGGATATCGTTTATTCTGTTTAAATAAAAGAATTTTCTTAACGTTATTAATGCGTTTCATCATTAATTTCCTTGTCGAGCGGCAAATGAAGTTTATGTTGTAAGTATTTATCTAGGTTATGATTTGTGAGTAAGAGCATAACTGCTTACGGCGTGTTCATATCAAATAACTAAATACCGAAGTTACTGTGAATTTATTTTCTGCATATGCGCATTTCGACAACTTATGTCTCTTCAGTGCAGATAAAAATCTAAACGTTTGGAAGACCATAAACTCAAAGATGTTTTAAACTGATAGAGAACAAAAAACCAAAATGATCTAAATGTAAAGCCAAAATCAGGTAAGGACAGAGCTTTGCATGAGGGAGATACTCCTTAGTTTTCAACAAAATTTACAAAAGTTAAGATATTGTAAGGTTCCCAAAATAATCGGATTTCGGGTCAGCACCGAAGTACTGACTACTGGGCTGGTGAATACCCTCGGGGACTTACAGTCCACCAGCAGAGGCATCGACCAAGTGGTAACATATAACTAAATACCGAAGTTACTGAGAATTTACTTTCTGCATATGCGCATTTCGACAACTTATTTGAGATTTTGAGTTGTTATTACTCCCCTTTGGGTCGTTGTCTCTTTGACACATTCCCCGTTTCCCTTCTTTTTTCTATTATGTCTCTTCAGTGCAGATAAAAATCTAAACGTTTGGAAGACCAAAAAACTCAAAGATGTTTTAATCTGATAGAGAACAAATAGCAAAAATGATCTAAATGTAAAGCCAAAATCAGCAAAGGACAAGTTACTTTCAAAATGATGGATATCATCTAAGAGATAACCATGATGTATTTTAGAATCTGAGGCGTCAATTCGTAGCTTTTACTGTCGCAAACAGTGTATTTGGGCTACACAGAGGCGGAGCCGTAATTCAGGTGTTTGCGGCAGTAAATTCTTAGATTTACCTTGATTCTTAAATACAGTTGTGTTATCTCTATGTTATTGCAAATGTGGAAAAAACGTTTAAATCATTTGAATTTTCAAAACGTAAGTATACGTCAGTGTCATTATGTTAATATTGTTTCGAACGGTAAATCGAAGATTTTACCGCCTGAAAAATTGACGCCATCCAATCAAAATTAGCGTTGCTAATTGCAAACATAAGTGCATTTAAATCGAATATTTTATTACCTTTCTAGTTTTTTGCTCTCTTCAGTTTTCAAATTAATTTTCCAAATCCGTACTTTCACGCGTTCATTTTATGGATAAGGAGCACATGCTTACCCTTCCAAAGCACCTGATGTCAGTCTGTTTTTTAGACTTCACACTGTTACTGCTCTAGTTTTTAAACGTTGTGTTTGTAGTGTTTGTGTATTTCGTGGGTGTAGTGTCTTTAGTCTTCCGTCCTCTGGTGTCCCTGTCTTTGCCTTGTTTCTGGAGTTTGATTTAAGTAATCTTGTGCTTTGTTCCTTCAATATTCTACTGTCGTTGTTTTATTAAGTCTTTTTCAGTTGTAAAAACGATAAGCTGTTGTAAATTAATTAAGCTAAGACAATGGTTTAAAAAGTTGAAAATTATATCCTTCTAAAAATTTAGAATAATACTTGTCCTATTGAAATAAATGTCAAGTTGGTTGTATCTCGATATTATATATTTATAGTCTCTGAATGAGGTCGATACGATGTTATATCCACCTGGGAAAAGCATATCGACCGAGGATGAAATCCGAGGTCAATATGCTTTTCAAGGTCGATATAACATCGTATCGACCTCATTCACAGACTACAGTTTTCATATTATTAATTTACAGAAACACTGAAAAGGTCATTTTTATCCTTGTCTACACTATCAAATGCAAGATATAGTTAAAATATTTAAAAAATCAATATTAAAAAGTTAAAACACTATAATATAATTACAGTGTGTATAATATATACATGTAATTGGTTCTTTAAAAATACATAAAAAATGAATTGAGCAGCATTCATAGAAACTTGTCATATGCATTACTATATTTAGTAACATGCGATATAAGCTTTTGATTTACTGTTTTCTAGTCAATCCCTAAAAATAAAATGGGTCATGTGATCAGTTCTCCACTAATCAAATTTCTCCAACGATATCAAATTAATAATATTATCGATTCAAGCCCATGTTCCTGCAAATACAAGCACCATTATAACATTTCTTGTTTTTCTTCTGTTAAAGTTATCTGTAACATGATGATGAATAATTGACGATGTCTTTATCCTGAATCTAATCCATCACGCCTTCCGACATTGTTTTATTATTTTGTTTTGAACACTTAACGGTGTAAACATATATACCTAATCCAAAACTCTATTTATCTTGTTAATAAATATGGATTACATGTACATATCGTCGGATAAACAATCTTGTTTACTAAATTCAAGATATTTTTTTTTCGGTTTAGAGAAATAACAAAAAAAAACAAAAAAATATGTTCTGTGGCAAATAAAGTAAAGCGCATTTGTGAAATAAAATTCAAAACCCAAACTTCATTTTTGTTGAATCCCACTTATAAAGGGCTCTTCATTCCCTCATGAATGGGATGTTTTTCATCATGCTTTTCCCTTTAAGGCAATCAGTCTTTGTGTAGATCCAAAATTTAGGACTGGACTGACAAACATCGACTGTGACGAATGCCATGCGTGAAGCAGATCATGGTAAACTGATGGTATCTAGAATTTTTGTAGGGGATCAAACTGCTGGGGGTTTAGTTTTGTGGCGTTTTTGTTAAAGTTTGGTTTATTTGTTTTCTCTTTGAAATGCTGTTCAAATTTATGTCGGATATAAACTATCGTGATTTTGGATTTTTTATTTTGGAATTCCCCATTTCATCATTTTGGCTTCGATGTTCGCTTGTCAATGTATATATTAAAGCTGTTTAAATAATAAAAATAGTAAATTCGATTCCCAAAGAAGTATAAGTTATTTCCTCTGCTGATTGATTTTTCGTCTTTTAGTTTGTAAAAGTTTCACTAAACAATAGATAACTTTTCTGAAGGTCATTTTGGAATTATTTAAGTACCTGAATTCCAGGAACACCAGGAATGAATTCCGAAGTAGAACATAAACCAGCAACAAAAAGAGAGATAGCCAGTTTTCAGATATATAATTTATAAATTTGCTCATTATCGTAATATATGGACTGCTCAACGGAGATAAAGATAATGACGTCACAGGCGAGGTCTTTATAGCTGCTGCAGTCAATACCACTGTCCTGTGGGCAGAGTCTAACGAACAGTTTGTCAATAACTATTGTGTTTCATCAAGAAACCATACCTTTGAAGAAACAAATGTAATGCTTTACTTCCAAAAGAGAAAAACAAAATTTTGAAATGATGATAGAGAAGGTTTGGCTAATTGAAATTTAGGTGACGCCCACACGCTAGCCATCATGTAAGGATCTCTTTACTTCTGGTTTTTTGGTACGATTTGGATGATGGTATTGGATGATGGTATTGACCGATAAAAATATCACTGCAGAATACAAAAAAACACATGACCCTCTTTTAACTAATCGGAAAATAGAATTGATTCAATATGATATACTAGTAAATAAAAAAAATCATGGTCGAAGAAAAAGATATTGTGGCATTTAGATTAAAAAAAGAAAAGATTTCCAAAACTCTACATGGAGTTCAGGAAAATAAATGCTTTGTGAATCGTCTAAAATAAGAAGGGTGGAGAACAATCAAGATTAGCTGAAAGAATAAAGTAAGTATTGTGAGGTTGTTTTGGAATAAAAAAAAAACAGTATGTGAAATGGTTAATTTTCAAAATCGGGCGAAGGCAAAATCATAATAAAACAATATCTGAAATAAAAAAGTAGAAAAACGAGATTAAAATGTCCTGGTCAAGAGGATGTTCAGAGTGTAAAAATACGTTTAGACTCATTAGATGAAATATGAAGACTAAAACAGTAAAACTTCTGTAATTCAGATTGTAACAGTAATTTAACATACCATTGGTTTTAAGTTTTTGAGATCATAGTTGTTTGGTTTTGATGAAGTCGCTGTATTAACTACCGGTACGACAAAACCGAATGAGTGATGAAATATTGACACCATATACAGAGATGTTAGAATATTACTGCTCTAAAACAGTACATTCACTATTGGACAGTCCAAGTCATCACGTTTGTCGTAACTATTTCTAGAATTATCAACATAGAGTTTAAAGTATATGCATGATGCTGCTAATGTTGTATCATTTGTCACTTTAGGTTTGAGTTCGTTTGAGTATATAAGATGAAGGTTATCCTTAAATTGGGGGTTGTTCGATGAAAGACCATCATCTTTTTAATGAAAACTGGTACTTATTACAAAGTACCGAATTTCAATATCTTGTTTCAACCTTTTTATAATACAGAAAGTACATCCTGAAGTACTGACCATAACTTATGAAAAGAATGTAAAAAATCAAATGCTTTTCAAAAGCTGCAATGACAAGTTCAGTTGAAACAACTGCAGTAGAATACCGAAGGAACAAGGGAAGCGAAGACCACAAAATTCGAAATCTAAAGAAATGTCAAAAGATAGATTTGCTAACAAGTCTTTCAGTTCTGAGGATTCACATTCGATTCACTCCACTTGTATACTTTATCACTTAATATTTGGCTACAATAAGAAATGGGGCCAGGAGTTGTACATTTGGCAGACCAAGCAATATATCTCTGTTTGTACGTCATTTCTTTAACTGGTGTACTCAGTTGATACAAAACATGTTGCTGTTTTCTTCTCTTAAATTGAAACATAAAGAAGATATTTAAGTTTGTGGTTCTTTAAAATGCAACTCGTTGCATTGTGGAAAGCAGTAAAATGAATTTTCAATATCCTTCTCATCATTAAGCAATCAAAACACGAATTGGTTTGAAAACTTGTTGAATATAATAAAGGGATAACAGGAAACATTTAGAATGGCTGAAAATTACAATTGAATGCTACATTCTTTCAGGTAACTAAACAGAAACAACGCAATTAAGACATAAGATAAACGTTAGCAAGGACAGAAACTCGAGACAGTCGGACTTGGTATCGGCACTAGCAAACGCCAGCGGTAGGGTTAAAGCGGTTTATGGGTACCCAAATCTCCCTTTTAGCTGTCAAGATTTCCAAAAGTAGAATAAACATAAACTCAATACAGGTAGACTAATAACTCCATCACCACAATCTTGAAATGAGAGAAAAAGACAATAGGTAATTTTGAATGATGGGTCAAGGGTTATATTCCGCTAATCTGCTGGCAAGTTCAAGGAGACTAGAATGCTGGTGCAACGCTGTCGCACTACGGAGAAAAAATAAAACTCAAAACTTCTCGAAGGGTTTGGTCAAGAATCATCATAAATTTCAGTAGACATCAGCAGTGTCAGTGAAATCCCATTATGTGTGCCGGATTTTCAGGTCACTACATCTCAAAGATAATCTAACGGATGCAAGCAGAATATCTTGTCGATATCCCATATTACATAAAGAATGTAAGTTACGTCCAGATTTTCTCGATTTTTAATTAGTTTCTGGCATTTTTGACAACATTTCCATAAAAACTGGGATTAGAAATGCCCCTAGTAATGAGCTGAATGCGAGTAACCCTATATTTAGATATCATATTTTCATATCTATTATAAAACTTCTTAAATACTATCTGTATCCCTGTTGTAAAGGTTTTCCTATGATAGTTAGGTAACGTTCGTTAAAATCGTCAAGATAAGAACAAACTCGCGCAAATCGTACCATTTGAGAAATATACACCCCGTAGAATAGAGCTAAAGGAGTGTCGTGGTCTAGAATAGAGAGACTAGTAATAGTGAGATCAAAATAACCCTTATAAGTTTTGAGACAGAAATGTTTTGCTGATGCACTTTTAAATCTATAAAGCTATCAAACAGTTTCTTAGACAATACATCGTAAAGTCATTTTTCTATTACTCTGTTGTCAGATATGCTGAAACTAATCCAGGAATACATTTCCCGTTCATAAAACATATCATGAAAATGACAGATGTGTCTAGAAATTGTGTGACATACTTCTTCTTGCAGAAACCAAACCAGGAAAATTATCTATTGAGAGAAGGTCTTACATAATCCTTTAAATTATGTCAAAGCGTCTCATTATTTACATAAAACAACATTTTAGTCATAATTGACGAGCAAATTATATTCATGATGAACCATTTTATTTTCATATGCCAAAGTATAAGATCGTCATATAAAGTGTTCACTAACAAGTCCCCCTCCCTCTCAACAATTGAAGCATGATCTTTGAAACAAGCAATTTCCAATTTTAACTGATATTTCAACATTATTTTCATTTAAAAAAAATGTTCAATGAACTATTTTCATTGGTATTAATAAAAGCGCCTATGGAGGCACTATTGTGTTACTTTTTGAACATAACATGTACTTAGTTTTGAAGTTTTGGATACATGTAGATTATAAAGAAATTGCATTTTAAGAGAAAATTTGGACCTCATTATGCTCTGATATCATGTTTAAGTGTTTTAAACAACTTTTCAATGTATTTGAAGAGATATCATTTACTCCATATCCTTTCATAGTCTATTAAGCGAGTGAATTGCATTTTCCCCGAAAAAAAGTGACTACAGAAATTAAATCACAAAAATTACAAAAAGGTACTGCAACGTTGTAACGTTTTTGTACAACAGGACGAAATCAGCCTTGTCCGATCTAGTACATTTGTGTGAAAAGTTCAATTTTACTAAAAATAAGATTTTTATTTTATGAGATACATTATGTATACTTCCATTTTCTAGCGTGTTAAACCAGCTGTTAATATTTTCGCAACAATAATAATCCGGAGCTTGGAAAATGCACGCGTGGGATATTTCGAATCGTCGTTTTCCATTCATGAAGTAAATTATAACGACACTTTATTAGCTACATTCTTGCCACCCGCGGCATTTACAAGCGCCATGAATTTTTATTCTTCCCTTAAATTTTACCGAAAAAAATTACTAGAAAACCCATATCAAATGTAATGCATGTATTAAAGGATACCTTTATCTTTAATAAGGGAACAAAGTAAAGTTGTTACCTATACTACTCAACAAAAGATGATACACAGTTATTTTTGCAAATATTTTGTTTTATATTTCGCAACTTACTCCACGCTCAAATAGATTTATCTATTCCATTTTCAAATTAATCCGAAACGGATACCATGAAAATACGGCCTAGTAGTTTTTCGCCCGGTGATGGAGTCCGCCCTTAATAAATGGGTGATTTAAATTGTTTGATGTCAATAATTGGGACACATCATCATGTAAACCTTTTGTCATCATAAAAAGCGGAAAACAGTCTTTCATTGCAATGTCCCATTCATTCCAGAATCAACGTGAACAATGACTTAGCGCGGAGAGAAAGTCGATGTTGATTTCTGCCTTCACCATATGTTCACAATTCATTGTTAATGGAAAAAAGAACAAACTAACGACTAATTGCGTATCTATAAACCAGTTGAACCCTACCTCTAGCTTTTGCTAGTGCCGATACCAAGTCCGGTTATCCCGAGTTCCTATCGTTATTCATGTTTGTCTCTGGTCTGTGTTTTTTTTCTAGTGCAGTTCCATTGTGGATTGTGGCAGGTAATTATAATTTTCGGCCAGTTTATGTGTTAACGTTTGTATCTAAAGCAAACATGCCAATTTATTGATAAATAGCGTTGCAGCAGTATGAGGCATCACAACGTCCAGATCGCTCAATATGTGTTTTACACTTACGAATATGTATAGGCCTGAGTAAGTCATGGTCTTCATTGCAGCAGATTTTCAAGTCAGCTTGTTCGAAAATGTGACGATTAGGTAAAATAAAAATGTAGATATACTCACTTAAAACTGCAAACAGAAATTCCTGGACCATGACAGGAGATGGTTCAGGAATTGTAAGAGACATTTGTTGGCATAATGTTAAATCTTATGTGCAAAATATACATTTTTTCTATGAGTTATGTCTTTCTGACAGAAAGTAATATACTATTTTTGATAAATTTGTGTAAAGTTTCTTTTATTGAGTAGTATTTAAAACTAAACCAAGAAGCATTTATGAACAAGACTGAACACTCGCAAAATTGAGTAAATTGATTTTTAATGAAATTTTCATACAAAAACATTGTCTTTAGCTTAGCTATAAACAAAATGGAAAGGTAAACACTCAAATAAGAAATAGATTATATATAGATATTTTTAAAAGTATGAGTTTTAGCGAGCATTTCAAAATTTAAAGTTAGGAAAAATTATCAATTTATGATTTAGCTTAGTGAGAATACAAAAAATGCACATCTCACTGAGGAAAATGGTTTTTAAATACGAAAAGATAAATAAAAAGAATCGCCATCCTTTAGTTAAAAAAGTCTCAGGGACATTAAATAAGAGGAAAAAAGAGTCTGCAGATAAAAAATCTATCTTCATCATTCAGTTACCAAAAACACAAAACACAATGCTTAAATAAAATGAAATGTTAAGTTACCCACCTTAAATTCCTTATCTGATATCCAAGGTATTTCAATCCAATATGCCTTATGTTTTAATTTGCTTCTAAATCAATTACATTTAAGCAGTCTGAACTGAAAAAAAAATCCAACACAACCTTATATATCAGTTCTCATTGCAATAATCTTTTAAATCAATACACAAATTAGGAAATATGCGAGACAAGTTCTGTAGTAACTTATACTGACTTTCAAATAATCTTGTATTGAGCAGATCAAATATACTACTTCCTAATTGTTAGAGTGAAATGATACCGATTTGTTCTTGCAAAATCAAAAGGTATTTATGCGACACATTCGCTCGAGATAAACAAAATTTAAGTATTGTTAACAATTTGCAACCGTCAAAATAAATGAACATGTTTTTGAGGAAAAAAAACTTATAATCATTCAGGTCTGCACTAGTGCTTTTGTGGGGCAATTGTTGAAAATGATTGTAAGAAAACTTTGCTAATTAATTTTATGTTTGATGAACATCCCGTGTCCATGGGCTAAAATACATGGACGCAGCGTTGTTCGACAATTAACAATGAGTTCTGCTCAAATCGGTACTAGAGGCCGTCCTGAACTGACTTTGAGGTATGAAAAAAGCTCATTGTTGAAGGACCCCTGGTGACTTTAAGATGAAGAACAACAATAAAAGTGTGCTTCATTGCGGGGATCTACAACTTTGTCTCATATTCATTTCCCCCGTATCATTTTATTGTTTATTAAACAAAATCCCAGAGGACATCAATAAGGATGTGAATAAGTGTTGTTAGTGTCGCTTTATTCAAAAGGTTACTTGGAGCGCGCAAATTGAAACTCATTTTATCTATATGAACGGTTGTTCCTTGCACAATTTTCAATTCGCAAAACTTAATGACCGCTAACAATTAAAACTCTTCTTATGAAGTTTTCGCTTAACGGTAGTTAAAAGAATCTTTGAAAGCGGACATTTTCAGCTAGATTCACGTGTTCCCGGATTTTACTACCGATTTTGACATTTACCTTTATTGACTCACTTACATTGTGACAGGTGCTGTTACATTAACNATTGTTAGAGTGAAATGATACCGATTTGTCCTTGCAAAATCAAAAGGTATTTATGCGACACATTCGCTCGAGATAAACAAAATTTAAGTATTGTTAACAATTTGCAACCGTCAAAATAAATGAACATGTTTTTTAGGAATCTTTGAAAGCGGACATTTTCAGCTAGATTCACGTGTTCCCGGATTTTACTACCGATTTTGACATTTACCTTTATTGACTCACTTACATTGTGACAGGTGCTGTTACATTAACAGATCAGGATATACTTACCTTTCCGGGGCACCTGTTGTCATTCTAAGTATCACTGGAGTTCACACTGTGAGTGCCTTGTTTTTGAATATTGTGTTTTCTATTTCTGTGCTTTGTATCTGTCTAACGTCATTGTTTCTGTGTTTGACGTCACTGTGTCTGTGTGACTTCTATTTTTGTAAATTCCACTCCTTTGCTCCTTCGGTATTCTACTGCCGTTGTTTTTTTTTCAATAACTTGGACTGAAAAGCCCGAAGCTTGTAATCCTTTGTAAGAAATAAGTAATTATTGATTGACTTCTAGAAACGGCTCCAAAGCAACTTAATGGTACAAAACAAACTTATAATGCTATGTTCCGTCTTGTTGTGTTCTCGTTTTTACCTTGTCTCTGGACTTTGATTGTGTTACATTTTGTATCTAGTGCTTTGTTTCTTAGGTATTCTACAGCAGTAGAGAGGGGATGTTAAGTTAATAACATTCTTCATATTGGTCAAACAAATCCTTAAATATTTGTCTGCTTACGAAAACTTTTGGAAAACTATTATAGAATGTTCAACGTAAAATCTTGTATTGAATCAAATTGCTGGTATAAACTAGAAATGTTAGCCTTAACTGGATAAAAAATAGAACAGACAAGTTAAAAATATTTCTGTTTTATGGACCTGAAATAAATTTTACTGTATTATTACAACATACAGTAAAAAAGTAACACAATGTCAATAAGAACTCTTGACTGCTTTCATTTTATATCTGAAAACGTTCCAACTACCAACTTATCAGTTTAACGCTAAAATAACATCGCGTGTGTTTTTGTTGAGTGAAAAGGTCATTAGCAGTATAGTGGTAATGAATATTTGATTTTTTTTCCAATAAAGATTACATGACAAAAATGGTTCATTAAACTTCAATTTTAAATCCTAATGCTTTCAATTCGAGAAGCTGAATAAGTTTTAGACCTCTCATGAGCATTTCTTATTTAAGACACTTTAATATTTGTAAATGCATTGCACTATTCCATCTGTTTTTTGTCTTCCCTTTGAAACTATAGATGTTAGTACCCAGGGGTATTCACTAATCCAGTTGCTAGTACTTCGGTGCTGGTCCAAAAACCGATTTTATTTGAAAATTTGCAATATTCAAATTTCGGAAAATTTTGTTTAAAACTATTGAGTGTCTCCCTCTTGCCAAGCTCTGTCCTTTGCTGATTTGGCTTTCTTTAATAAGATTATATTGGTTATTTGTTTTCTTTCCTGTTTTACAGATATTTTCGTGTATGGATTACCAAATGTTATGATAGTACCTGCACTGAAGAAACACAAGTTGTCGAAATGACCATATGCAGAAACTAAATTAACAGTAACTGCGGTGTTCGGTTTTTTATTATTTGCTGAATTTTGGCTTTTCTATTTTTATCCTTTTGGTTATTTGTTCTCTCTCAGCTTTAACATATTTTTCGGTTAACGGACTTTCAAATGTTTTGATTTGATCTGCACTGATGAGACATAAGTTGTCGAAATGTGCATATGCAGAAAAAAATAAAGAGTAACTTCGGTATTTTATTATTTACATTAATTCATTTACCCTTCTGGAGCACCTGATGTCACTCTCAGTTTCACCGGAGTTCACACTGTTAGTGCCTTTGTTCTGAATGTTGTAATTTCTGGTTATGTGCTTTGTATCTGTCTAACGTCATTGTTTTTGCGTCTAACGTCATTGTTTTCTGTGTTCTCGTTTTTGCCCTGTCTTTGGATTTCGATTTTTGTGAATTTCACCCCTTTGTCCCTTCGGTATTCTACTGCTGTTGTTTGTTACTTATCCCGAAATTGGTATCTCGAATCATTTACTTCTTACTCGTTAATATTTATGTATATTCATTCATTTTAGGTATGCCTTTACTTTCTGATATGTTTCACTTTAATACTAGATGAAATTTAGACAATTTTCATGTAGAAAAATTTTCCCGATCCTAGAATTGAACCTACATCCTATAATAACAGGACGGTCAACCGAATGATAACCTCATTCGGCTACAACTGGTATTTGACTACTTGTTGTTAGAAATTTATTTAAAATGACAAACTAAGGTAATTTGATAATACAGTTCAAACTGCGTTGTAAAATTAAAGTAAACAAACATCTAACACAAAATAATTATAAAACAAACTGTTTCCGTATGTAGAACAAAAAATACGTTTATTAACTATGTATGAGGCGCTAATAGATATCCATGTGTTGAAGTATCTATTTAAATGGCGAGATGTCAGCATGTATTTTTGTAAAAAAAAATGTATATTTTGTATATTCTTATCTTGACGGTCTTTAAGTTAGTTAAAGTATGTTTTTCAATAATTAATTGAATTAAAGTGTTTCGTATAGTGTCTAAAATACCTTCTGCACGAAAACCAATTTTCTTACGCAGATTTTTAATTACTCCGAAATAAACTATATATATACTATTAGTAATTTGTTTTGCGAGTATGGAATTCTCAGCTTGTATTGCATCGAGTGCGAAGCGCGAGATGTAATACGAGCTGAGAAATCCATCCGAGCAAAACAAATTACTAATAGTATTGTTATCGCTAATTTTGTTATTAATATATACCAGATATATGTTTCTTTTTCTATTGAAATATTTTTTTAGGTTAAACATGTAATTTTTAGTTAAATGTAACGCTTTTTTGATAGGATTATTTTTTTCACGAAACGTCACGCGACGTCATATTAATACGCTGTTGCTAACGTTCCATAGAGATTGACGATAATATGTTCATATCAGCGCAGTGCAGTGATAATAGAATTATCGTCGCTCCGGAACAATTGAAAATCAAGCAAATTAGCGATAATACTATTATATTCTATCCCAAAATGCAAAGCATTTATTGTTACATGGAAAATTATTCTTTAAGTACACTAATACATGGAAAGTTTCTAACCCAGACTTATAGACGCATTCATTTGTTGTCAAAATATATTGACACGTTCACATAAATACAAGGATCAAGCCTTGGCGTTTTGACAGGATAAATGTATATTTCTATTGATTAAATCCCAATCATTTTTTCCAAATATATTTTCTCAAAACATTTGATATTTCTACACTCCATACCATGCTTACTCATGATATCTTAACTCAAGAATCAAAGGTATCATTGAAAAACCCAAACAGCCTTTCTTATAAATTTGATTTATAAGTTATAAATTGACATTTGTTTTAAAGGGGAAAATATGCTACTACGAAAAAAAGGTGCTATTCAACAACAAGTTGGTATACATATTGACACGAATTGTACTCCACTGCTACTACTACAGACTCGTTTTATAGTCCAACGACACTGAATTCTCAGGGATTTGTGCAAGATCATAAAATAAAAGATGTTTAGATCCTTTAATCTCAATTTAAAATACATTGATGATGTTCTTTCCACTAACAACGCATCTTTTGCTAAATGGATCCCATTAATATACCCCCATGAACTAGAGACAAAGAAAACGATGGAAACAACCAGATCTACATCTTTTTTTGGACTTGCATCTCGATTTTGACGAAAATGGTCATATCAGTATACTTGATACTAAACTTACGACAAAAATGACGATTTTAACTGTAGAATTATCAATTTCCCTATTATTGCCAGTAACATTCTAACTTCTCCTGCCTTTAAAATGTAATTTTCACAGTTGATTTGTTACTCGAGAGCAAGCACACATTATACAGACTTTCTGGTTAGACACACTTATTTCCGTAACTACCTTCAAGGCTTCAAAATTTCCGTCTCATACGATCATTAAAAAGTTCTTTAAAAGAAAGTTTCAGTTCGAACTGTGTTTGAAGATTCATATTTTTTACTTAACACTGGAATAGTTATTTCTTTTTACTGTCTACGACCTTTCAATAGCAATTTTTGTTAGTTGCTACCGGACACTACCGCAATGGAAGGAGAGGTTTGTCGTGCCATAAAACGGGTTTAATCCACCATTTCTTTTGAAATGCTTTTATTAAGTCATTACTATTTCGGTTGACAAATTTTTCGGTGTTTTTCCACCTGTATTGTTAATTTGCATCTTGGCTTTTGTCAGTTCTGGTTGCTAATTTTATTACCCCCTCACCCTACCTATTGTGTAATTATTATATATTCAAAACAAAGTAACCTGCCCAGGACCAAATCAAATATGTCAAAAGTATATTAAAATGTAACACATACACAGTTGTAAGTTTGGAGATGGTTAAAAAATAAATACCAAAGTTACTGTGAATTTAGATTCTGCATATGCGCATTTCGGCAACTTGTGTCTCTTCAGTGCAGATAAAATCTAAACGTTTGGAAGACCATAAACTCCAGATGTAAAAAAAACTGAAAGAGAACAAACTACCAGAAAGATCTAAATGTAAATAAAGCCAAAATTAGCTACGGACAGAGCTTTGCATGAGGGAGAAATGACTGAATGTTATCCTAGAGTTGTATGTTAAAACTGAGATATTAGAATATTAGTAGGCGAGCTTCGCTTTCTTGCTAAATGGGGTTTCCGTAAGGATAATCGATTATAATAATCTTTTTTTTTCTATTTTGTACCATACACATATGATGTCTTTGTTTTTTTTATTATTTTCTTACGTTGCCGTTGTAATGGATTGTGCGTTTTAGACTGAAGGGTTGGTTCTCACTTACATTGAAATGGTGAAAATGTCGAGCAGGCTGTAAAATTGATATATCATTTGTTCGGAGAAAATATTCTGGATTTTTTTTTGGCAGAATTTTATTTTTTATTTTGCACTTCAATTGTACATATATCAGATTTGATATTGGTTTTTTATGTTTTTCGGATTTCTGATTTTAGAAAAGTAAGTGAGAAAAGAATTTAGAATTCCACCCTTTGTTATTTTTGCTTTAGTATTCGTTTGTCGATATTTTACGAAAGGATATGGAGTAAATGAACATGAGATCATAACATATATGCTAACTTCAACTGCAATTATTCTAATGAGCTGTATGGCCATTTCGGAAATTTATTCTTCATCAGCAGCACTAGAACCCAAACAAAGGAAATCATTATATCAAAAAATGTCAATATGCTTGAAACCAAACGAAATCCGAATAATCAGTAATATCAAAGGACAAAACTGCGATGGAGGGAGTTAATCCTTCGGTTTAAGAATTTATATAAATTTAGATAATAGTAATTGAACAAAGTGTACACAAGTACACCATATCTAAGAAAAATAAGGAGCATACATCTCTACCACGGGGAATTGTTTTACCAACTCCACACTGCAATAAAAGACAAACTCCTGTATTAAATATTTTACGAAAGGATATGGAATAAATGAACATGAGATCATAACATATATGTTAACTCCAACTGCAACTTCGCTGCAGACATGCCAGTTTTTTAATGTTATTTTTCCGTCAGCTATCTACTGACTGAGTACATTATTCGCACGGAGCAAATATCTTACAGTTTATGTAACCTCATCTGACTGGAGTAAATCTACATTTTTAGAGAAAAAAAGAAGTCTTATTTTGTCCGAGGAAAATCATTTTTTTCTATTTTCAAGAAAAAAATTATTACTTAGAGATAAGTTGCACACATATTAGAGGTGTGCATGGTACTTTCATATTTAATTTTTCATATCCGAACCAAGTCATTTAACGTCAGAAATCGGTAGTTTATACGTCCTGTACATATTTCTTTTTTTTAAGAATAAGAATTTTTTAAGCTAATGAAGAACACATAAAGGGCATCATAATGCAAAAAATACAATATGGTTGATTAAACATACAATGCAACTAACAAATATAGACCACAACTGGTCAGCTATAGCAGGAAAGGGCAGGACCAGACCAGAGCCTGGTACATTATGCCTGTATCTTATCAATAACCTTTTGTTCAAAGATGACATATATACAAATAAGTAAAACACCATTAGAAAATTACTCATTTGATCCCAAATTTTTTGTTATTTCAAAATATACCATAATAAAATTAACAAGATTACCAAGAAATAGCAAATGCTCATTTGTGAATAGCCAAAAAAATTTTGTTCCTTTGTTAAATTTTTTTCTTACAAGAATTTCATAAGTTTATTCAACAACTTGTTGTTAACAAATGTCCTTGGTGGTACAACAATCCCACCAAAGCTCCTCCCTGAATTAATAGTCACATAACCAAACCAGGGGATTTGGTATGTGAAGAAGACATGTTAATAATATTTACTATACTTTTGTTAATGTGATAATACAAATGTAACAACAAAAACTTCTAATTGTAACATTAATTTAACAATACAACATCTCATATTACACGGGGTATAAAGTCTAGTTTAAGTTTTGGTTGGATGTGAAAAAATAAGTCGAAAGTGGTTGGCGTTGAGATGGCTTGACTTAAACAACTAGACTTATTTTATTTTCTAATGCTTCAGATGTCCATTCTTCGGTAATGTGTCATACGAGAACGATAGCCTCAACATTACATTTAAATCGTTGGTAAATTCGTCCACAAATCGTGTCAATCAGCGTCCATGCATGGAAGTTAAAACCACACATACCAAGATGAAGGCCGCAAACGCTAAAAAGCAAGTTCCGATGATTTCTTTTATGTATATTTGAAAAATGTTACATATATTTCGTGAGTTATGAATTAAACATGGTCTAATATAGAAAAAAAAATGAAGACTAAATCAATACTGGTTGGATGACAACAATATAGGTAAAAATGGTTGGATGCAACACATTTACGTTTAAAGCCATCATAATTAATGAAATACTGAATTCTATCTCTCAAGACTCTTTTTAGTGAAGTTGTCTCTTCCCATTTATTTACACGCTATTAAAATCTACAGAACATTAGATTCAGCATTATTCCATCAATAAAATTTAGACTTTCTTAAATTTCGATATTGCAGGGTTTCCGAATAAAATCGGTTTTCGGGCCAGCACGGAAATGCTGGCTGCTGGGTTTGTGAATACCCTCGAGTACTAACAGTCCAACAGAAAAGTGCTTTAACTCAATGAGAATTTTGACGTCATGCTAGGAATCCAAATAAGTGTCACAAACATGATTGCATTAGGGTAAGTTCGATAAATTGTTTCTTTGACCTGAGATACCATTCATGATTAAACTAGAGAATATATCTACAGTATACGGCAATAGAAAATAACATGTCCTGCTGACAAATTTTTCCAAATAGATAACTTGGCCTAAGTCAATCTGGATAACAGTTCCCGGTCACTGAATTTAGATGGAATTACGAGTCCATTTAATTGCAATAAAAATAGGAAAAAAAATTAATCAGAGTCACTCAAACATGAAATGTAGATCAAAGTGACAATCTACAAAATATCCAGAATACTCTGCAGTACTATCAAAGATTAACCCACTGACCAACTTTCACTTTTGTAACACTTAAAGTTTCTGGGAAATTGACCTGACATAAACATTTCCTAGTGTCACTCTAACTTTTAAGATGGAGGTCGAAGTGACAAACTACCTATTAGACAATGTAGTTTTGAGGTTACTCTATAATGCAAAAAAAAAAATAAATAAAATAATAATAAAATGACCGACTAGTGATAAACCGGATGTACTATCCAACCAAGTTTGAAAATTCATGTCACATTGGGCCTTGTGATTTCAAGTATTTGCGGACGGAATGGTGGATATTGTATATAAGTCGAGGCTAAGAGAAAATACTAACCCGTAAACCGATAGAAGTAAGCTGAGAAGTCTGAGAATGTATCCCACAATATGGCTATGAAAAGATTATGCCAAATTTCAAGTTTGTATCATTTTCCCTGGTAGAGAAAAGCTCGCCAAAAATTGTGACGGACGGAATGTCGGACACTGGTAAAACATTATACCCCCTCCTCCTTCGGATCGGGGTATAAACATCAGCGCTAAAGGAGGAAACCCGCCTTTTTCGAAACAGAGTATTGATAACTACATTGTACATGCAAAAAATATAATTATGCATAATTTGATATACATAACAATTGAGGGATATTGAGTAAATGCGCATAGGTCAAAGTCAATACAAATACATGATAAAACCCAGCAATGGAACAACGTTTTTATTGTTCCTCATCTTGAATTCACCATGAGGCTTTCAGAAACGACCTCATAATATAACAATCTATTAAATAGCAAAATTACCGAACAGAGTTGTGAACAGCCAAAGTCCATAAGACATACAGACAAATCGGGTGGAAATTTTTGAAGATTCTCATTTGGTTTGAAGAAATTCTCACATCCAACCAAAATTGTTTTGTCCCATTTGAATCCAACCATGAAACGTTTTAATCTAATGTTTTATATGTTTACATGATGGGTTGTATGAATAAAGGTTTTAAAAGTTCAAAACCGGCTTTAATGTTTCCAAATCTACCTTTAACGTAAATCAAATGACTTTAGATACAGCATTCTAGGCAATGTAAACGAATTTGACATATAAACAAAACAACGGTAGCTGCATTTGACGTGATTTGCAACAAAAACAAGATAGATTTTTGCAAAAATCAATGCGGCCCCAGAAAGCCTTTGATAATAGCTAAAGAATGGCCATATTCATTTAAGTGAAATATACTTTTTATGAGAGACATTAACATTTTTATTTACCTTGACGTGTGATGTAATTGTGGTTTTCCTCGCATCCGACCGGAAATAGCATTATTTTATTGCATCCATCCAAAAATGAAACTAGACTTTTTACCCCGTGATATTAATTCACAGAAATTGAGTTTTACTTTAAATTTTTTTGATAAATACTTGTATATAACATTAAATACGTGATTACAGAGAAATCAACTTTTTGTGGGCGGTCCTTATATTTACTAATTTTGATTGGCGAACATGCATTGGCTTTCACATTCACTTCACATCAGTTCCAAAAGTACAAGACTTGTTTCAATTTTCACCGGAATTATTATTTTGTTATATATTTTTTAATTTTAATTTGCCACCGTCCCTCCCCTGTCCTTCCATCAACTATTCCTAATTTACTTAAACACTCTTATAATATATATAATTATATGGCGGTATTAAATAAGCCGCACCTTTCATCAATATTGTAATATAATTTTTGATATCAACATTTATTGATTCAATGTTAATATTTATAATAAAAGCTCCGACGGAGCTGAATCTCGAAGCCCTGAAATTCTACATGTGACAAAACTTCGTTGTCATCCAAAGAACTACTGCATACGTCTGCATGTATTAAGTTATAGTCCGTGATACGTGAAAATAATCGGATTGTGTGATTTCGCATGTTGATTTCATTGCTATTATATATTATCAAGCGCATTTGGCCACTTATTGCGATTTTAAAGGCGTAAAAACTTCTGAAAAGGCGACCGCAAAGCGAGAGCCTTTTAAGAAGTTTTCAGTCTTTAAAATCGCTGTAACTGGCCAAATTGCGCTTGATAATTAATTTGTGCGAAAATTCGAACGAACAAATAGCGATGTTTGTATTTTGAATGCTACGAAACATTTACTACACTATTTTAAGAATACACACTACAACGACTCGTTATTGATTTTTTGTAACTATGAATGGGGACATGTTTGACCTAAATAAATAATTTAAATCATAATTATAGAACACCAATCCCTGAATCTATTCAGCACTAATTGATACTCAAAACAATAAATACGTTACTGACTTTGAAAATTTATAAACGTAATGTAATAATACTAAATTAATCGCGCTTCTGGACACGTGTACTTATGTAAACTTTAAATATAGATCGCTTCAGCTGTGGGAATACACATCTGACGTGTTTATCGTATGTTTCATTTTAAACCAATAAAAACATCTTATAAAGGTCAATGGGCGTGTTTTCCCATCAGATATAAAGAAAGCCATTCATTTTCTATGAGCAACGAGTAAAAAAACGAGTAATTTGATTAACATGCATATTGTTTTCAGTTTAATAAAACAACACTGTATTCAACTCAAGAAAATGAAGAAATATAACTTAAATAAATAATGTATCCGATATTTTGAAAGGAACTTGTGCACTATATTTTATTGGAAGCACGAAGATCATCTTTTAGAGCTGTTAATAGGCTCACTATCATGAAAGTGCGAAAGGGAAAAACGGTTGACTTGCATTCCCTGCGAAATTGACTTGTGTGTTCCAGATGTATTATGGGAAAATAAACAATCAGTTATACAAAAAATGTGGCATTTAGGATAAAAATACAATTTTGTTTGACAGAAATTAGTATTTGACGTTGAAATATATAAGTCACGAGCATTATTATGATTACAAAACATCTTTACATTAGAATAATTTAAAATTTGACATATTTTAAAGGCATTTTACCTATTTATGATTTTAGGTAATAATTTCATTATTAAAACATGTGTTCTTTTTACAAAACATGTCTTTCGCATTTAGCAACCTAGGTTCATCGTTGTCAAGCCGCATCATATCGTAACAGCTGAACATTCCAGTAAATGCGATAGGGTTCTGTCTTGAGAGCGAAAGTTTACTTGCACGAGGGCTACAGTTTTCTTGCATGAAAACTCGAGAGGAGCGATAGTTTACTATGATGGATTTTAATAATAGTGCGATCGGACATAAAACTTCATATTTCGTTTGCTAATCACCACCAAACGGCTACTTCAATATTCGATTTGTGAATAGAGTACAATAATGTAAATAAATGCTCAATATTGTGCAAACAAAGAGCTTACTGGACGATTGATGCTTAAAAATGTAATTTATATGCTATAGTTTATTGTGTAGTGGGATAAAGTTGACTCTGATTTATGCTATAGTTGGTTATTGTACTCCCAAAAATAATCATAATTTACTTGGGTGTTCACAAAACAAATAATATGATATCAATGAAAGTAACAACGTTTTAAATATTGAAAACAAATGCGTATTTTGAAAATATTAAACGATTCCCAATTTTTGCAATGCAGTCCTTCGCTTTACAAATGAAACATTCTTTTAGTTTTAAAATGATGGACCGGACTCATTTTCAGATTTCTCTATTACCGCGAATTTCTACAACTTATAAAATATAAAGAAGTTACAATTATTTTTTGAATACATAAAAAATGTTTACACTCTCAACTGTAAAGTCACATAACAAGTCAGTCACATAAGAAAAAGTGAGTGTGGTATTCAAAAAGTATTCAATAATAAACTAATTGCAATTTAAATTATGCAATTCCAGTTATTGCAAATTTTGTGCAACCAGTTTTCGATAGCTACCACATAAGTGTTAATAATTTGAAAAATTTCATGAGACTTGTGAAATTCAAATTAGTTTGTTGATAACGAAATACCGAATTACTGTTATTTTTTTTTCTGCATATGCGCACCTATGTCTCATCAGTGCAGATCCAACCAAATCATTTGGAAGTCCTTGAACCGAAAAACGTGTAAAAGCCGATAGAGAACAAATAACCAAAAGGATCTAAATAGACACGCAAAAATTCAACCAAAATTGATATGTTTATACTCTTTTACACTTCTGCAATTTAAAAAGTATAGAAATTTGATAATTTGAATTATTTGCCGTTGGAGTTAACATATGTGTTATGGTCTCATGTTTATTTACTCCATATCCCTTCGTAAAATGTAGTGAAATACCATACGAAACTGTATTTTCCATTGGATTTTGAAATTCCCATGTTTTTAAATTGCCGCTGTGTTAAATCATAAGGTTTAGAGTTAAAAATATGATTTTGTTCAGCTCTTTGCGATTTATTCAAACTTCTTGATCATTCTCAAAAACGGTGGCACAAGATTTGCAATCATTGGAATTGCAAATTTAAAATAGAGTGAGTCAATTTTTAAAACACTTTTGCAAAGTTTTCAAAATAACTTGACAGAATAGCAGAGTCAAAATGAATTCTTGGTACTTACACCATGGAAAAGACTACAGCAGTGATACACAAAAAAACCTTCGCACATATGCAAGAAAATTTCGCTTTCAGGTATTTGAGTACACGAGTTAACTATAACGATGAAGTTCTTGACCACCTTCGTTTGTTTCAGTATATATCTTTTATCCCTTGGATTTTATTTGTGCAAAATGACTTAAACTGCACGAAATGTTTTCAAGTCTATAATATATACAATTTTAAACTGTTGATGGTGTTGTTGTTCTTAAAAAGGCGTTTAAGTCAAATAACTGACTCGAAGACACTCAATTTGTCGATTTTAATATGTGTGTTGAAAAGAAAAAACTAAGATACAGAACACACGTTTAACAAGAAGTATTAAGAAAATGGGATGCAACAATCATATCTTGAATTAGGTAAAAAATATCGTTTTAATTGAGAAAAATTCAGATATATCAGACGACAAAAAATTTAGAATGTAAGTAAACTTTACTGAGAATGCAAGTCAACCGTTTTTCCCATTCGCACTTTCATGATAGTGAGGCTTGAAGCCTCATGCCGGGTACGTGATTTTTTCTTGCATATCAATATCTCTCCAGCCATTTCATGGCTTCGAGATAAAAATCATAACAAACGGCACACAATTAAAAGTGTGCCAATTTACACCACTCATCTGTTTGCTTTATATGAATATTAACTTATGAAACAGAGAGGAAAACTGCAGATTCTACTTGCATCATTTTGCGTCTGTCGTTATGTTATGGAAGGACAGAACAACAAAAAGTATTGTTACTACGTCGCTTCCAACATTTTTCTTTAAGCTTTCAAAAATAGGTCATTCCAATGAAATGTTATAAACACTTAGGATCAAATATATAATTAATAAAATGGTAGGGAGTCTATGCCCACGAGACAAAGTCTCTGCGAATACATAGTAAAACCAAGGAATGGAACAACGCTTTAATTGTTGTTCTTCATTTTGAATTCACCATGATGCCTTCAGCAATGTAGAGGCTTCAAATCTGTAGATATTTTGACGGATGGGTAAGATACAATATCCATGTAAAAGAAACATTGGTTTGAAGTCACATTTACAGCTTTCTTTAATTTTTCATTAAATAAGTCGACTGTTTATGTCTAGCCTGATTTGATAGAAACAATATACTAACCAGAAATTAAATGATGAACCAAACATTAAATTGTAGACGGACACAGATGTACAGAAGATTAACTTTCCAAAGATAATAAATAGACTTTACATATGTGTCCGGATATACATCTGATTTGATATATTTTCACATGTTATGACACAAAAACAAATATCATCAGGACAATGCTTCATTTGTGCATCGCAAATGTTTCGTAATAACATGAACACAATGATGCTTTAATCTAACATCAGGAGAGCAAAGTCTTAATTGTATATATGAAGTAATGATATTTCCTCCAGTTTCGACAAAACTTTGCCAGCTGGCTACTGAAGTTTGCATGCGAAATATTTTTGTTTAAGGTAGTAGACCTAGGTTAAGGGAGATAACTCTTTAAATCAGTAAGACGTTTGAAGCAGTCAGTTTCATCAATGCTTTGTAAGCAGGCTTAAAAACATCTGTGTTAAAAAGAAGCTTAGAACCTTTTTATGAAAATGATTTAAACAAACATACAAATGATTTTTAGGAGTTATGTCCCTTAACCTAGGTCTACTACCTTAAATAACAAAATACCGAAGTTGCTGTTAATTTGGATTCTGCATATGCGCATTTCGACAAATTAACCCTGAATGAATTGTATTTCTGAAAAGCAAAATCATCAGCCATATTTCTAAGAAGAATCTATCTATCTATCTTATAGTTACTAATGTAATTGACTTGGACAAATATTCGTATTATAATTGGGTTTTCAGACACGATGTCAGCAAAGTTTCATGATGGATAATAATCAAATTTGAGTAATATCACTCAGAAACATTTTAACTGTTTCATAATTTTTAGTGCATTTCATTGATTTCCTAATTACGTGTCCTCCATCATATTAATTCTATTGGACTTTTTGTGAAACACAACCACCATAACTCGGCAATTTCATTTTTCACAGAATTACGGGAAATCATAAAAGGATCCAATTGTATATATATTTGTTTTTAGAATTGAACAAGCTTGAAAAATATTGCCCCAAAGGACATACCATTGTAGATCATCTAAAGTACTGCAATAAATTCTAATACTGAAAAAATGCATCTTTTTTCAGTGTCCGTCATAGAAAGCAAAGTGACATATCGATAGTTTAGTTTCGTTGCAATTCAAATGCAACATGAAAGTCCGAGATGAGTGTTGACATTATCATATTATCTCATGTGAACTAGAAAGACAGCGTAAGAGTCTTCTTTTATTCGTTAAATTGGTGATAATTTTTGTATACACAGATCACAGTAAAAATGGCCGCGTTCACCACTTTATCACAATTCAGTGACATGGCACA